>OMLM01005140.1:174770-189783 GCA_900302695.1 Helostoma temminkii
TTTGAAATAAGTGACATACTCGATAACATCAGCTGGCACATTGGTAAAACAACAATGACGATATTAAAGTAGACGATATATCGCAAACCCCTACCTGACGGTGCAGGTAAAAGCTTCGGACAAATTTCCATTAATAAATATTAAACAGCACTAGAAGCAAGCATGCAGCCCCTTCTTAGTGTTCCCTTTTTTTGTGTTCTTCTTCTTTTTTTTCTTGTCATTTTACCTTTCCACATCTGCCTTTTACATTTTACCTTCTCTTCTTTCTCCTTATTCATGGGTAACATCCTCTTTTCTTCCAATCTCTCTCTTGCTCCTCCTGTCTTTCCCTTGTCACGTTAGCCCCTTGTCGTTGTTGTTCTTTGCACTCTCTGATATGTCTCAGGATAGCAGCGATGAAGATTCTGAGGAGGATGAGGATTTTGCACGGGTTCAGTTTGGGTCCAGGTACACTGCTGCACAGTGTGTTTTAATCTGTGTGTGAGCGTTTGGCAGTCCTAGTGCATGTTCCAGTGGGACAAGGAGACTAACTGCACAAGCACCAGGGTGCAGTGGTGAACGAAACTGTGCTTTAACGTCAGAGGTGTAAACGTCCAGCAGTAAATAACCGTCGGCTATAGCTTTTGGTTGATCATTTGATTCAGTTTTAAATAAGCTCCAAATAGCTTTAATTGTTGTGCTACAGACAGAGAAAAAATAATTCTTCTGTAAATTGTCCTGAACATGATCGTAATTAGGGACTGATTACTGTTCCTTAGCACATGTGTTTTCTGTTTGCTTGGGTAACGTTGGTTTTACTTAAATTTATTATCTCAATATGAATATAAACAGTTTACTTTAATATTGCACAAAAATGTACAAGTACAAATTAAATGGTTAAAAAAACATTTAGTACAGCATGAGACCATCTTGCGGAGGTTGGTCCATCTGAATATGTTCTTGTATTTTATGCATTGGAGAAATAGTGCAGCAAAGAGTCGATTTTGATCTATGGGCAACTGTACTGCCCACCGTGTAGGTCAATTCAAATTAGCTTAAAAACATGAAAGTTTAGTGTTAACATCTTAAGGTTTGTCGTGTTTTGAAGCAACTCACCTATAGTTTTTGCAGTTACAGCTGACCACTAACTGCAGTTTAAACTCGTGTCTCCACATTTGTCAGTTAAATGTGTTAAGCTGAATCCTAATGTTGGCTTCGAAGACTTGCTATAAACAGCAGCTGAATGTTTAACATTGTTAACTTTTCTTTTTCTTTTTCAAGAGCCTGGCACTGAGGTGCCTCAATGCTGTCACTAATGCCTTGTAGTTTTTCTTTCAGGATCCTTGAGAGTGGGTTTGAGCTTGTTAACCATATCATGTTAATGTTTGATGCTAAAGGTACATTTCTCTGTGCTCCATTTTGTTATTTAATGCTCAAATCTCTGTTCTTGTTTGTTGTTTCTTTCTTTTTAGTCTTGGTGCATGTGGAGGGGGAATGTCCAGTGAATCAGCTAGTGACCGCTTCACCATTGAAACATGCAAAGAGACGGAGATGCTGAACTACCTCATTGAGCGTTTTGACAGTGTTGGCATGGAGGAGAGGAAAGCTCCCAAGGTAGTTGGCTGTCTGTGGCAGAAATGATTGTCTCAACTAGGCTTTATTCAGATGATTTGATTTGTTTAAAAGATTTATTTTAATTTGTTTCCCTTTTTACTAAAGGAAAAAAAGCTATCAAAACTTTATGATGAAATCAAACATGTGCTAATCCTTCTGATAGTAAAAACTGAAGTAATTTTTAGCTTATTCAGTATTCCTACATTTGTATTAAATGTCCTGAGGACAAAACAGTCTGTACAGAGACTAGCTAGCTGCAGGACAGTTGGTTCATATGGGCCAACTTCTTGTGATTCAACAGAGTCTAGAGAGAGATTCTGTGAAATTTGACAGCATACATTTTATCACATCTTTATCTCTCTCTCACGCTGTTCTGTTTTTCAGATGTGTAGCCAACCAAATGTCAGCCAGCTTCTCAGCAACATTCGCTCTCAGTGTATTTCCCATGTCGCCCTAGTTCTGCAAGGCACCTTGACCCAGCCTCGGTAAGCAAGCCAGCAGGACTCTGTGACAATCAGCGGGTTATTTTCTATCTGTCATTGTGTTTGTGTACCTACTGTTCTTTTTCCTTTCCGAGTCTCTATAGCAACTACTCTTTCACCTTGCTTCCAGACACGTTATTTCTTTATTTTCACCACAGTGCTTTTTTTTTTTTTTTTGGTCTGTTTTTTAAACATAGGAACCCTCTCCAGCAGTCTCTGCTGGTACCTTATATGCTGTGTCGAAACCTTCCATACGGTTTTATTCAGGAGTTGGTGCGCATTACCCACCAGGAGGAAGAAGTGTTCAAACAGGTGGGAACCATATACATCCATTTTTCATGCGGTGCTACACGATGAATCCAATCACACTTGCAATGTCAGCCTGTGTGAATTACATAATTATGTTGTGTGGTCACGTGACATTCTGGTGTGGCAATTCGGGTTGTGCATCGCTACATTTAGTGACATTTTTTTCTTCCCCCCAAAAAAGCAAAAGTATTAATTACTTTACATGGTGAGAGACAGTTCTGTAAGAAAAATCCTGTTACACCATACAAATAAAACTCTCCAAACATCCTCTTATTCACTTCTAGTGGGCCAGTGGAATTATACTGATGTTTATTCTGATTTACAGTACATTAATGTAATCTGCGATCCCTTGTTAGGGTTGGACACTCACTCAACAACTTCAGTGTAATTAAGAAATTGCAATAATTGAGGCAAAAGTCTTGATGTTTTGCTTTAAATGCAATTCTCAAAAATTACATTGCACTAATGCAGGTGCTATCTAAAAGGCTTTTTACCATTGCTCCTTTGTCTTAATTTTCAGATTTTCATTCCCATCCTCCATGGATTGGCTCTTGCAGTGAAAGAATGTTCTTTCGACAGTGACAATTTTAAATTTCCCCTCATGGTAAGATGTTTTTTCCTGTTATTTGAGTTGAAATTTACATGGAATACACAGTACAGCAGGACTTCATGCATTTCTTTCTTTGAAGAAAACATCCATTGTCCATATATATCTGCGTTTGTACAAAATATTCATGGATAATTTGCATCAGTTGCACGTGTTTTGTTTTTACAGGCATTATCTGAGCTTTGTGAAATAAAGTTTGGAAAGACTCACCCTGTGTGCAACTTGGTGAGTATATAACTGGATAGAAAAAGCTACATTATGATACTTAAGTGTTCATAATTTCCTCATGGCTCAAATTATTTAGATAAAATATTACTCAATGTGTAACTACACTCTTCTGTCAGTCAAGTATTTCCATGAGATGTGATTTTATGTGCCTGTATGGCTGTTGTCTCTGTTGTTTATACATTCCTCATACCAGCATGACTACATGAGCATGTGAGAATGTGCTCTACTATTTACACTAAGAATATTTCCAGCTCCAAAGTACAAGACACAATTTACTTCTGCACAGAAAGACTCACTTATATTTAGTAACAAAATCTTCCAAATCAGAAACATTGTTGCTAAATATAACTTTATAAGATACATGGCTGTCTGTTAGCTCTGTGCTAATATTAAGTTAACAACATAACTACTGCATATTTCTTTAACAGGCCAATGGATTTATGGTGACAGAATTGTTACTAGCATCACAAAATATTTGTATCTGACAACACAAACACCTTGTGGACTCAAATATTGTCATGGTTTCCTCTATGCAGATAACATCGCTTCCTCTGTGGTGTCCCAAACCTGTGAGCCCTGGTTGTGGCAGAGAGATCCAGAGATTGTCCTACCTGGGATCCTTCTTCAGCCTCTCTGTGTTTGCTGAGGATGATGTGAGTTGTCTGTTCCATTAAATAATTTAACATAACTACAAATAAGCTACTGAATCCGATGCTACTGAATGTATTCATATAGTTTAAGTAAGGGCAATTGTAGAGAAAAATTAAAAAAATATATTTATTCATTAAAACAAATTATGTTCTTTAGACCAAAGTAGGAGACAAGTTTTTCTCTGGCCCAGCCATCACCATGGAAAACACGCGAGTTGTCAGCCAGTCATTGCAGAACTACCTAGAGTCAGCAAGGGTGAGTCTCCTCTTCAATGTTTTTAATTTAACATTGTGTCTTTGTATTGTTGTAGAATAATGTGCTAAAATTGCATGTGATCTCTTTCAGGGCGATTTGTTTAAAGTTCTCCATAACATCCTACTCAATGGAGAGACACGCGAGTTAGCTCTTAATTACATGGCAGCTTTAGTCAACTACAACGTAAAAAAAGCTCAGATGCAGGTGAGTTGCAAAAGTCAGTCTTTGCTGAACATGATTAATGCTGCTACACATTAAGAAAAACAGTTGTTCAACAGTATGAATGAATTATCTGTGTTATGCAAATATCTCAAAGCTTTTTAAACAAATATATACAATACATATCAATACATATGTGATCTTATTGACGATAAACAATGTAGAAACCATATTTCATTTCATTTTTTTGCTGATGGCTGCTGTCTTCTTGTATGTCCAGCTTTTGAACATTCATTTCTTCATTCTTACAGACGGATGACAAGCTGGTGTCGACAGATGGCTTCATGCTCAACTTCTTATGGGTGCTGCAACAGCTGAGTATGAAGATCAAGCTAGAGACGGTGGACCCTTATTATATTTTCCACCCACGTTGTCGACTTGTCGTCAGCCTAGAGGAGACACGTCTAAAAGCGACAATGGATGAGCTCAAGAGCTGGCTGACTGAATTGCGTAAGTTGAATTTGAAAGAGTGCGTGATTGTGAGTGTTGTTAGTTTTAATTCAACTGAATTTAAATATGTTTTTCTGTTCTTGTTCTGTGTTAATTTTAATAAATATGGAAAAACTTCTGCCTTTTTGAGGAATCTGATAAATGCACATGGAGGAGCCATTTTGCATATTTATAAACGGGCAGATTTTTTTTCCCCCCACAGAAGTAATGATTTCAGGTGAATTATCCTATGCTGTTTCTGTATTCCTTTTGACTCTGCTAACTAGAGTCCTCTATTACCAAAATACTATACAGTATAGAATTAATGTCTTATGCTACTACTGAAATAATCTTAAGCACTCCTTGTGCATTAACGGTACAAAATGATACATTCACCTTAGTTTGCATAGTCAGTAAAACAGATTGGCAGAAGATACTGCCAGACTGCAAATGACTGATTATGTGTTTACCGGAAACTATACATTTTTGTTCACACAGACGAGGACCCTAACAAGTTTTCAGAGCCCAAGTTCCCCACAGAGTGTTTCTTTTTGACGCTGCATACCCACCATTTGTCAATCCTGCCTGGCTGTAGGCGCTACATCCGCAGATTGCGAGCCATTCGTGAACTGAACAGGTACGCAACCACACACGTGCACACAAGTGTTCAAATTATGCTCAGTTTATACGTTTTAATATTGCTGTGTCTACTTTGTTAGAACTGTGGAGGAGCTGAAAAACAGTGAAAGCCAATGGAAAGATTCTCCTCTGGCCAGTAGACACAGAGAGATGCTCAAGCGATGCAAAACCCAGCTCAAGGTCAGTTAAACATTTTTTTTTAATGGTTCTCTTTTGTGTACTGCACATCTAACATAGATTCAAAGGCAAATACCCTTCACTTATGTTCACTGTATTTGTGACTGCCCTTATAGACTCAGATGCAGACATGATATTCTACAACAAAGCATATATGCGTAGTTTTGTTCCTTTATTGTGCGTGACTTTGTCCTGTCAGAAACTCGTGCGAGCCAAAGCTTGTGCTGATGTGGGCCTTCTGGATGAGAATCTGCTCCGCAGATGTCTGCAGTTCTACAGCACAGTCATTCAGCTCATTCTTCGTATGGTAGATCCTTCTTACCCCAAGTAAGTGGCCCTGCAGCTGACAGGCCTTGATAGTCTTTGTTGTGATATTGATGTACTGTAAAAGTAACAGATGTGGCAACATGCTATGTTTTTTTTCAGTGTTTGCAATCTGTTTTACTCTTTCACTGTAGAGTTGCTTATAAATCAGCATCATTTTTCTTTATCCCTTACACAGCATTAACCTGCCACTGAACCCTGATGTTCCCAAAAGCTTTGCTGCTCTCCCTGAGTTCTACATTGAAGATGTGGCTGAGTTTCTGCTTTTTGTTGTGCAGTAAGTTCATAGTGTAGCACTTGGCTCAACCTTATCTTAACAAATAATATCTTACAGATAGAAAAAATTAAATGAACATACGTGTGTTGATGAAAAAGGCACAATATAATGTGTGGAAAAAATAATACATTTATTTATACACAATATTTAATAACTATGAAGTAAATGTCACTCAAGGCTGACTTGTAAGCTGTTTAAGCGCTGCTTGTTTTGTTAATTCCTCCACCTCATCCATATCTCTTGTTCCAGGTATTCTCCACAGGTTTTGTATGAGCCATGTGTCCAGGACATTGTCACCTTTTTGGTGGTGTTCATCTGCAGCCAGAACTACATCAGGAACCCCTACCTTATCGCTAAGTTGGTGGAGGTGCTGTTTGTCACCAACCCTGCTGTACAGCCTCGTACTCAGCGATTCTCTGAAATGATGGAAAACCACCCAGTGTCCATCAAACATCTGGTCCCTGCCCTCATGAAGTTCTACACTGGTGAATACTACTTTCACTGTAGTACTAAGATGTGTTTGCACTGAGTGGGATATAGTCTTGATTATAATCTACATAAAATAGTTTATACTCCTTCATGATAGCTTGATTGATCTCCTTTAATTTCTCACAAAAAAATCTTTCCCCTGGTCAGATGTCGAGCATACCGGTGCCACCAGTGAGTTCTATGATAAGTTCACTATACGGTACCATATCAGCACGATCTTCAAGAGCCTCTGGCAGAACATTGCACACCATGGCACCTTCATGGAGGAATTCAAGTGAGTTTGGTTTTTGGCAAACTAGAAAATTCTGAAAATTACTCAAAAGGTGAGAGTTGATCAATTGTAACCTGACAGTTTTTTCCATCTTGTGTGTTTGCTTCCCTCTAGCTCTGGAAAGCAGTTTGTGCGCTACATCAACATGCTGATAAATGACACCACCTTCTTGTTAGATGAGAGCCTTGAATCCCTGAAGCGTATTCATGAAGTTCAAGAAGAGATGAAGAATAAGGAGCAGTGGGATCAACTGCCCCGGGTCAGTACTCAGCCTTTAGGGAGCATATTATCACCTCACTCATAATTTTTCTAAACTGTGAAGCTCGGCAGAAGAATCTTTTAGAATAGAACAGAAAATTATTGTGTATTCTCTGCAATCTTTCAGGAGCAGCAGCAGAGCCGCCAGTCCCAGCTGACTCAGGATGAGCGCGTATCTCGCTCCTATCTGGCCCTGGCCACAGAGACAGTTGAAATGTTCCACATCCTCACTAAACAGGTCCAGAAGCCTTTCCTCAGGCCTGTGAGTATTGCTGCCCCTTCGGTGACTTTTTGAAGTGGCCACATTTGTGATTTTAGCCACTATAAAAGGAGATGTATTCTCAGTAGTAGCTTAATATTTAATATAAGGGCAAAATTGCATGTCTGGACAGTTTGACACAGGGTGTACTAAACAGTGCCATCTTCTTGACACAGGAGCTGGGGCCACGTTTAGCTGCCATGCTGAACTTCAATCTCCAGCAGCTCTGTGGGCCCAAGTGTCGGGACCTGAAGGTGGAGAATCCAGAGAAATATGGATTTGAGCCGAAGAAGCTCTTAGACCAGCTGACTGACATCTACCTGCAGTTGGACTGTGCTCGCTTTGCTAAAGCAATTGCAGATGATCAGGTTGGCAAAGATAACGTTTGCACTTAATCACTATTATAGTAGTTTTTTCACTATGTGCCTCACTTTGTGCACAAAGTACCTGTTCACTTTAACGATAAAAAAAGTGCTGAAATTTGTTAATTCTGTAACATAAATTGTTCATAAGGGGTGATTTGATAAGAATTGAAATGATAGTGGCAAACCAGTTTTCTAATTTTCTACACAGTTGTAATTGAAATGTTTTGAGTGCTTTACTATAGACGTACATTTAGGAACCCATTCATTAAATGTATATATGCATGTATAATATATTTAAATTGATGATGAATGTAATACACACTTAAGGTGCTTAACACTCAGATGCTTCTCTCTTGAAGATTCCTAACTAATTTTCTGTTTCTGTGCAGCGGTCGTACAGCCGTGAGCTATTTGAAGAGGTGATCTCAAAGATGAGGAAGGCTGGTATTAAGTCCTCTATAGCCATTGAAAAATTCAAGCTGCTATCGGAGAAGGTGGAGGAAATAGTCGCCAAGAATTCACAGTCTGAAATGGACTATAGTGATGCACCTGACGAGTTCAAAGGTGTGTGCGCATTTGTCCATAGCGTGTCTAAACGGCATCAGTGCAGTCTTTTTATCTGTATTTCTGGGAGTGTTAATGGGCTGAGAAGCAACACATCCTCTTTTCCCTCAAATTATCCACCTTTTGTGCTTTGGTACATTTTGTCTTGTGTTCTGCCTGCCTCCAAGTGCTAAAAAGATTTTTTTGTAGAATTATTGTAAGGATTGGTGATTGTTTATCAACAATGTCCTGCTGTCTGCTATCATTCCCATATTTTTAAAAAAAATAGCACTATTATATAGGACATCAAGGTGAATGAAATCTTTCAAGGTTTTTTTTTCTACTTACTCTAACCCTAAGTACCCTAAGTAGAAAAAGTAACTTAGAAATCTAGTGTGACCTCAGCTCAGTCAGTGCAGACAGGACAAGATCTTCAGCAGCCTCTGTTGTTGAATTCCAGACATTTGCGGGGATTTTGCAGCCCGTAGAGGTCATATAGACGGCTTAGTGCAAGGCTATCCTATAACCACAGACTTAATATAATCTAGTAAAGGAACGTGGCCCACATACCTCCTTTGATTACCAGATATGCCAGCCAACACACCACAGTTGATGGGAGTGTGCCAAACAGGAGACTTAAGTATCAGCTTTCTGTGCGGTTAAAAATTCCCACACCAGGTTTTATTTTTGTAACTCAGAAGCCCTGCTGTTACAGCTTTGTGATATTTCAATAGAGGGCTGAATTTATTGAATGCTCTTGCTGAGTTTTATTGGATATATTCTTTAATGGCGTTTAGATAGCTGCACCAATATTATTGTCACATAAAACTTATATGTTTTAAGGATTTGAGGCTGAATATGTGGCCAGCTCACACTGTCATGTATTTGATGACGACATGTCCTACATGTGATTAAAATTAGTTATATTTTTATCACAGGTTAGGGTTACTATGTTTGTTTTGCCTGTTTAAATAAAAGGAAAATGGGGATTTGATGATGAGCTTTAACTGTAATAAAGAAAGTACTACTGCTGCTAAAACTCCTTCTGTGCAGCACATGAGAATAAAATCAGGATAATCACTCGAAGGTTAATGGGTTTTCAATTCAAGGGAGTTTGGATCTTCATCTTCTGAAAAAATGTACTTATGACTGTGTTTTAACAGACCCTCTGATGGACACACTGATGACTGACCCTGTGATACTGCCTTCGGGGAACATCATGGACCGATCAATCATCCTGCGCCACCTGCTCAACTCCCCCACTGATCCCTTCAACAGGCAGCCTCTCACAGAGAGCATGCTGCAGTCAGGTAACACCAACTTAATGTTCAGCTTTCATGTTGCATAGAGGCAAGAGTAAGTACAAAAGTATTTTATTATGAACATTAAAGCAGGTGTCATTTTTAGTGCCTGGTACACCTACTGTATATGTGAAATTAAATTGGCGCCTATTAAGTTTTATTTGCCAGTTTGTAACTGCTCCTCACTCTTTATAATTCTACAGTCCCTGAACTGAAGGAGAGGATCCATGCTTGGATGAGAGAGAAACAGGGCGGACGGCCAGTCTAAGGACCACATGTCCCCGTCTGACCTGCTCACCATTATTAAGGAATCTGTCCAAATCGCCTGAATTCAGTGTCACTGCTACCAATGAAAAAAAAAACAAAACAAAACATTTTCAACAGAAGAAAAAGGAGACCTGATTTGATTTTTATTCACATTTACCCTTTTTGTCTCAAACCATTATCATGGTTCTAAAAACAAAACATAATAAAGTTAAGACTTTTAAGTTTTTTTTTCTCATGAGTTTGTGTGTATATATACATATATCAAAATATATACATATATTTAACAAGAGTTAGTTAAGTCATTATAATGCTGCAAGAATAAAATTCCACCAACAACAGGTTTACCAGCAGGGTTCATACAGTCACTTCATTTATAGATTTCCTTTAAGGTTCTCACTTTGTAATAACCAGTATTTTGGCTTAAATAAATATGAATAAATTTGAAGCAGAGGGCAGTTAGGGGGTGTCTGGATAAATTCTGAATAAACTGCTTATCAAGACTGGGACAATGATAAATTTGAGTCCATGTAATGTATGCTGCTGTCCCAGAGTTCACATATGCACAGTTTGTGCTTGTAGACAAAATTCAGATCTGGGAATATCCATTAAGGATGTAGCTTAACGTAAACTAATTTTAAATGTTAGCTTCCTTTTGAGGACAGTAGGAAGATGAGCAGTGGTTTACCGAAATACACTATGTTCCATTGTTCCCTTTGACTCCCCTTTTCCCTGCTGTCTTCGATAGACAAAAGTTTGTGTGTGTGCATGGCCTCAACTCCATATCCTCCCAAGCGCCTCATGGACAGATAACACTCTTTAGGCAAAGTGGAAGGAACATGAGAGAATGTAGCATGACCACCAGAAGCACCATCTTAGAAGCACACCATTAAAAGTCCTATTCAGAACCTCTGACATCTCATCTGAAGGTTGCCTCTTTCAAACGGCACTGTACCTAACTTGACCTTGCTGACCTTAATTGTACAGGAAATGATTTCCTTTAACCACACCTGTTTTGGAAGCTAGGTTTTTGAACTGAAATAAATGATGATGCTCATTATTTTGCAACTCGTCACTGTATGTTTTTTTTGCCTTGCAGGTTTATTAGTGGTTTCATTTGTTTATTTTCACTTTTTTTCTTCTTTTTTGGCCAAATCACATCAGAAAATCTCAGATTATGCATCTAAGTCTAAAACTTATTTCTCTAATCATTTAAGGTGGTTGACCTACTACACTGAATTACAAAATTAATGATTAAATCACTCAAAGTTCAAACAAAACAAAAACAAAAATTGAGTGATCAGTGAATATTCTGCTTATCCAGAGGTAACTGGAACAGTTGTGAAAATGTGGTTTTCCAAATTTACCAGAAAGTTGAATCTATTTTTTACCATTTTTGCTATAAACTAAACAAGATTTAAACTTGTGGTATAATAATAAAAACAGAGCATAAAACAAGCATTGCCCCTTATCCACCGGTGAAGGCGCTCACATTTTTTGTGCACCATGGCAAAAAAAAAATATTACCCAAATTAACCAGTGCATTACACACAACAAACAAAAAGTGGTTTTAATTTAGGATATTCTATTTTTTTATATATCTCATCCACGCCTGGGGCTATACTGGTAAATGTTATATAGCAGGATTGTAAACATCGTGAAGTTTATGAGATCTTCAGCAGCATTTGTGAATGTGAAATGGCCTATTCCTCGCTAGACGGCGCTCTTTGCGGTGACCCTGGGTGTAGCGGTGACTGTGGTGCGGGGAGCGGTGGGCAGAAATCCTGCAGTGTGGCGTCACGGGCGAAAAAAATGGAGATCCCACCCACTACATCGCCCTTCTTTAACTCCGAACGTTACCATTGGCTCAGCGACCCTTTAGTCACCCGTATCTCTTCATTTATTGGTCTGTCAGGTTGTCAATCAACCTGGCCAACGGGGAGTTGACGTAATCTCTTCAGTAAATCAAGGCGATCTATCAATTCTGCTTTTCGCTGGTGAGCAGAAAGACGTCCACCTTTTATCTGTGCTGGAAAATAAACCCGTCGAGGAGTCACAGCTTGTAGTCGCAGCTCCATCCGGCGGAGGATACCGCTATAATGGGCGTTTTTAGCGAAAGCGGACTTTGTAACAGTTTTCGTTCTCGCAGATTCTGATTAAAAAAAAAAAAAAACAAGCACAGTTTGACGCCCGCCAGCTGACGTTAGTTCTCGCCACTGTCTTGAGGTTCTTGAGTCTTCAAACGTAAGTAAAAACCATAAATGAATTTATTATTGCAACCTAATGTTATATTTTAATGTCTGTAGCGTTAGAGGTTGTTGTTTCGAGGCATTTCAGGCAGTTGCTGTCGGCTCGTGATGAACTGCTGTGCTTAACGTTAGCTAACGTTAGTCACAGACATGTCTGCATAAATATATATTCCTGCCTCCAATATTGTTATTACTAGCGTTAGCTGATCAGCAAAGTATGTAATATTATTTGTTTACAACCACGGTTTGGTAGCTAGCAATAACATCATCCTTCAGGCAGACACCGGGGCGTTAGTTAACACCACTTCTGCCTCTAGATACTGAAGTCAGACTCATTAACGTTTCATCACTTACTATTAGCTTATAATAAAAGATACACATAGATATAACACACGGCGTCCATTTGGATTTAATGTTACGCTTCTTAAACCCACAGTGTGACTAGTCTGTGTTGCTGAAATAATCATGGTACTCCTCCCTGCTCTGTGCTACAACATGCAGCAGCAGCGGCAGACTGGCCTACTTAATAACCTTAGCAAACGTAATTTTTTAAAGATGAAAATGTATGCTCTTTGTCTGGACTCTTGTGTGGAGCAAACAGGCCCAGCTCACTGTCCCACCATAGCCCGCACCAAATAGGGTAGATAGAATTTCATGGGCGTATGCTTCAGCCAGTATGGCTGACTGCAAGGGCATGGAAAACACCAGATATTTGGTTCATGTAGTCAGTGGGCGCTGGATGTATAGCTTAAAATGTAAATACCTTTGCAAAGTTGTGCTGTTATTAAGATATATGTATCTCATGATATTTCTGTGCCCTTATTATTAAAGGCGTAGTAATATATTTATTTGACTGAAGAGTATTTTACAAATACTGTGGATATGTAAATTAATTGCATCTCAATTAGCTGCATTTGACAGTTAAATGTTTGATCGGCTGCTGTTTACTAAATGGTAAAGTGCTACAGTTGTCAGCCATATTTGTTGTCAGCTCTTATTCACTGGAAATTGGGAGAGGGTGGGCTTTCATTGTTTCATTTACATTTTGGATTTTGAACTTTTTCATTCATGTGGTTTCTAGTTTTGAAGTGAGAAGTCAAACACAGTCCTGCCTCATTCACATAACACCAAATGCAAATGTCTCATTTTGTCTGTTTCCTTTAGGAGGGATATATAAGGAATCTTAGTGGGAGACGTCCTAACACCGCAAACATGTCTGGGGCGTCTGTAAAAGTCGCTGTTCGCGTTCGACCCTTCAACTCCAGAGAGATGAGCAAGGAGTCAAAATGTATCATTCAGATGCAAGGGAGCACTACAAGTAAGTAGACCACTGGCATGCACACAACAACAAAAAGTCTGCATTTTGTTATGCGGGCCTCTGTGCTAGGCGAGGTTTGGTATACCAGACATGCTCCCGCATGGTCTCCCTTCAGGAGTCCTAGCAGAGAACAGTAGATTTAGCAAACTGAATGGTGGACGGTTGGGGACAAACGGCCTGAAAGAGAATAAAGGGCTTACAGAGTGAAATTCCTCCTCCTCCTCTGAATGGCCCTGCATGCCTGAGGAGTCTCTGTGCGAGAAACGCTGAGCGAGTTCATACTAAGAGACCCAGGGGTCGTCACACAGCCTGGCCTTCTGACACCCCAATTAATCTAGACTTTATCACACAGTTGTTGTTTTTAGAATAGATGCATGTTGTTTTGTAGTTTGATTATGTTATCCTACTATACTACTAACAGTTTGTGAAGAGCTTGTAGAGCAACCTAAAGTGTTAATTGTACTTTAGAAGCACTATGCTTCCAAAAGCGTTTGTGCGGAGGTTTAGCATGTTCATGTGAAAATAAATGCAAATTTTGTTAACTTTAAAATTACTAATGGAAATATGGATGCAGTCAAATCACCAAACATAGATTTTGTGTATTTGAAGAGTGTAATGTAAATGCAATAATTTCATAATTTAATTGAATCACATTAATCTGGTAAATCCGTGACACCCTCCTCCAGTGGTGTTACTGTGGGGTCTATGAAAATATAAGGATGGCAGAGTAAGAGCAGAATACCTGAATGTGCTCTGTAGTCATGTGATTCAACCTGCTTACTTGTGACTGTGAGTCACCAGGTACTGTGAAGTGCTAGCTGCTTCCTTACTCATGCCTGGGCTGTTTGTCTCATTTCAGCAGGCAGATGAACACAGTCTCTCTGACATTAGCATGGAAACATAATGACCCAGTAACAAGACAGCATCCGATGGCAGAAACCTTTTCTGCCAGCAGGCTCTCTTAGTTTCCTTGAGTTGTCTGTCAGTCTTACTGGGTTCATTAGTCTAAGCCTATATGAATCTTCCATAAGATTCCTGCCAGTTGTGGCTCACTTGCCTTTTATCTCTTATACTCCGCCAAAGACAAGCTTTGTGTCAATCCCCAGTACTTTTACTCCATATCCTTGGGTTTTCATTATGCCAATGTCACTCTGAGGTGCTCGAGGGTGACTCGTGGTTTGTAGCAGAACTGCAGTGGAATATGCAGTGTTTTGGGGGGTGAGTGAGTGGAGAGGAGGAGGCTGCAGCACTACTCTACCTCCTATCACATGGCCAGATTGCAGAACAGAAAGGGATGCTGGCAGGCAGCCATACTCTTCCTTCATCAGGACTTCATTGCAGATGGTATGCTGTGAATGCTGTCTTACTAGAATGCTTAAAGATTGAATGGAAAATAAAAGGTTTAAATATGCACAGGTTCATACATGCAGCTCACATAATTTGCCTTTCAGTGTAAAAAATTTGATTCATAGATTTGATTCGCTGGATGTCTCAGTCATGTAACTT
>OMLM01005140.1:202506-246726 GCA_900302695.1 Helostoma temminkii
GTGAACTTCACATAACACATGTTTATTGAAATGTTATGTGTTTTGTTATTTTTCTGCCTATCCTACAGCCGGAAGACCCCTGCTTTGCATCACAGAAACTTGTGTACAACGACATTGGAAAAGAAATGCTGGAGCATGCTTTTGAAGGCTACAATGTCTGCATATTTGCTTATGGCCAGACAGGAGCTGGCAAATCCTACACCATGATGGGCAAGCAGGAAGAGGGACAGGAAGGAATCATTCCCATGGTTTGTTTTTCTCCTAACACTGGCTTTGTTTTCTTTTATTTTAAGCACTGTCTAAAGCAGCCTCTTGTCTCGTAGTCTGTCATTTTTAAGTCCTTTTTACTGATCACAGTGGAGTCTTTGCCAGTAATTTCTTCTGAGAGGTCTTAACTACATTGATACAGACTGCACAGACAATTCAACCTTAGTAGACATTTTCTTTGACTATGAAAATGTTCAGCGTTTCATATCTCCTTCATTTCTGTATCCTCATTTATCTCAGTTCTGCTCTTTAAAGGGCTTTTTTTAATGGCACGCCTGTAATTTCAACCTACTTAGTTTGAAGCACTATAATGGCAAAGTAAGATGTGACCTAATGAAACTGCTTTTTTAACCTCAATGCTGCTGACACCTCTATAAACACTATAAACCACTTACTCTGCCCTTACAAAAAATTTGCTTTTTGGAAATGTTTAGACTATGAATATATTCAAATATTTTTTGGCTCACAGATTAACAGCACATCCCAGACTGTCTATGTTATCTATCAATAATGTTGATCATGAGTACGAAAGTCTGTATTTTCCTGTGTTTATATCGCTCTCCTTGTTTATCCTCATGTGCCTTCAATTTGCACTGAACATCTTTCTTCTGCCTCTCAGCTCTGCGAAGATCTATTTGAAAAAATCAATGAGGACAGCAACAAGGAGGAGCTCTCCTACTCAGTAGAGGTGAGTTTCAGACTGATTTGGCATCTGTAACCTCCATTGTTACCCCCTGTCTCTGACTATTGTGTTGCTTCATCTCTGAAGAAACTTCCCTGGCCTGAGAGTGTATCTGGTAGTCAGACATCAGTCGGCTCTAAAAGCTTCAAAGATGCTGGGTTTCCTCAGCACATTCCTTAAGATTACACACTTTCTCAAACTAGAAAACTATGAAAACACCTTATGGATACACACTTAAAATGAATGTTGTCTGACCTACCAACATAGCACAGACCTGGATTATATAAAAATGTATTACTCATTCTTATACATTGTTACTCTAGGGAACCTGGACTGATACCCTGTTCTTTTTGTGATTGTTGCCAGGTCAGTTACATGGAGATCTACTGTGAGCGGGTGCGAGATTTGCTGAATCCCAAAAACAAAGGGAACCTACGAGTGCGAGAACACCCTCTTCTGGGCCCCTATGTGGAAGACCTGTCTAAGCTAGCCGTCACGTCCTACACGGATATCGCTGACCTAATGGATGCTGGCAACAAAGCCAGGTGAGCCGAACCTTGGGTTCACGCTGACACGTAGGGAAAGAGTAAGAGTAGGAATGGCATCTGTGATATGATAACCTAGATCAAAAAAAATTTGGTTTGCCAGATAAGAATTATCAAGACGGTTCATGTTATTTTCTTTAATTTTCTTTATCGATCATGTAACAGCTAGATATTTAGTGCACCATGATCGTATTGCTTACCTTTGTTTTTCTACAAAGCGTGTGTTTATGTTTAAGTGCGTGTAATTTATATACGTATATGATATAGTGGGTGTGCGTTTATGTCACGAGTGCTACTGTGAGGAGGAGTGAACCCTGCCTTAATCTTTCTGTGCTGACTCAAAGGCTGATTTCTAGAACATGGCGTGTAAAGCGGTATCTCCCTTGTGACTATCCCTCTGAGTGTGTCTTGTGTATTTGTGTTTGGTGTCCTCACAGTATTATCCTCCTCCGCCACACAAAGCAATGCCTTAGGCTCCTTTCACTCTAATAGGTGTAAAACCCAGCAATGATAACGCTTGTAATAGCTAAAACCATGAATTTAGCATAAACTGAATAATTTAAGAGGAAAATGACTTTAGTGCTCAGAAAAATAATTTACAACTATATAGTTTTGTTTTTCCTAACCATGGCTTTATGTGCTGATCTACAGAACTGTTGCTGCCACCAACATGAATGAGACCAGCAGCAGGTCCCATGCTGTTTTTACCATTGTCTTCACACAGAGGAAACACGACAGCGAGACAGACCTCTCCACAGAAAAGGTCAGGGGAAACTAGAATAACAGATACCATTCACACATAATCATTCTTACTATTGCAGTCTCCAGTTCCATTTTTGGAGTGTATATCTTCATACTTCATACTGTCACTCTTCATATAGTTTGGGGTGATCCCAGAGGAAAAAAGAAATGTACCCATTTTAATTTGACTTTGAGTGTTTCCTCCAACTGTAGAAAGACAAAGACTATTGTGTTATTGTAAACACAATGCCCATTGTATTTAACCACTCAATCAGATTTTACTGCCTAGCTGCATCTCACTTGACAGTAAAGTTCAAATGTTTAGAATGGTCCTTCCAGATATTTGTTAATTGTTTTAAAGTTTTTAAAACTTTGTGTTTGATAGTCAGTGTTTCATAGTTTTAGTAATATTTTCATCTTGTGAAATTGTATTTATTTATAAGCATGAATCAATAATTTATTTTTTCTTTCCCTTCAGGTCAGTAAAATTAGTCTTGTAGACTTGGCAGGAAGTGAACGCGCAGATTCCACCGGAGCCAAAGGTACCAGGCTAAAGGTAAGGATCTCATCATCACAGCCACCAGCAGCTACATTAATGGACTAATGATGAGTATTACCTGATGATTATTGTCTTTTTTCTATGTGTGTCTGCAGGAGGGAGCAAACATCAACAAATCTCTCACTACATTAGGAAAGGTTATTTCTGCCTTGGCTGAAGTGGTGAGTGTTTTCATGTTTGTTGCTATTTATTTTTCTTCCCTTCTCCTCCTTTTTCCTCAGCCTTTCCTTTTTACCATGTAAAACTTGACCCTTGCTTCATGAGGAATTAATGTGTACCTGGCATGCTGTAATGTCTGCCCCTGTGTTTTCTCTTGTCCTTGAAATGCTCGCTTACACAGGATAACTGTACCAGCAAGGTAAACTCGAAACCATAAAACTTTGATTCCTTTCAGTCAGATTTGACAGCCTTTTGTCCTGTGCAATATTTAAGTTTCTGCACAGTGTTCACCTACACTCATCTTTATTATTTTTATCACCTAAATGTTGTGCCTTTAGCCAAGTTGTTCATTAAAACTAGCAGGAACAAAAGCCCATCAAATCAATTTGACTCATTTTACCTGAAAACTTGTCCATTACATATCAGATATTCATCATAGTATTGTTTAGTCCTAACTCTCATTCCTAATTTCCAATGTATAAAATGGAAAGCCTCACATTAGTGAGTTTTTTTTCCCTCCCAGCAAAATTAATGTTTTGTTTTCTACAGAGCAAGAAGAAGAAGAAGAGTGACTTCATCCCATACAGAGACTCTGTTCTGACATGGCTGCTGAGGGAGAATCTCGGTATGAACATTAAATCAACTGATGAACAACTTTTACCAATGCCTGTGTATGTGTGTATGTTTTAAATAACTGGAGCTAGTATACATTACTCTCTACCAAAACACTGTTAGCAGACTGTATTTCAACCTATCTAGACAAGCACATCATCACAGGGTATTTTCAGTCTTTGCTGGCACATGTAGTGCAGTGGATCCAATGAGAGTGGGTTCTTTGCTATAGTTGTGTTTTAGTCCATGCTGATCATTTTTATTCTGTAGCGCAATGGAAATCCAATGAAATAAATCTAATACTAATGTTGTTAAGGTCTGTGCACGATATATGAGAAAAATGGTCTTTAACACACATTGTAGCGATTCTTCTGACTTATGATGTTTTATTATCAGGAGGCAACTCCAGAACAGCTATGGTAGCTGCCCTCAGTCCTGCAGATATCAACTATGATGAAACCCTGAGCACACTTCGGTAAAGTTTCCATTCAGGACCTGTATTGCAACTACAAAGTTATTCCAGTTAATTTTTTGTATTATATTACAGTTACAATTCCAGCCTCTTCTAAATTAAGTTTATTATGGATTTTAGCTATGCTGACCGAGCAAAGAACATCAAATGCAATGCTGTCATCAACGAGGATCCCAACAATAAGTTGGTGCGTGACCTGAAGGATGAAGTGGCCCGACTGAAGGAACTGCTTCGTGCACAGGGCCTGGGAGACATCCTGGACAGTGAGTTTTATACTATTGTAGAAAATCACATCTGCAGCCACGCAGCTTCTACCTTCTCTCTCAGGGCCTGCCACAAGTTTGAAACATCTTCTCTCTTAATCACTATCTCGTTGCTTTCAGCCATCCAACTTTGTTTCCATTTCATTGCTTGTGCTTGTGAATACTACAAAGTAAACAAAATACTTACTTACACTATCCTGGTTTATTATGTCTCAACAATAAATGTTTATTTTGTATGATGTATGAGTACTATGGAACATTTACTTTTATGCAGTTGTTTAATGAAAATGATGTGTGACTATGTCACAGTCATCGTCAATCTGACTGTTACTAGCAACACAAACAGAAGTTTAAAGCTACATTTAGATATCACGCTTCATTTACTGTACACAAGAGTAATGCCCTATAGCCTAGTCAGTTAGAGACATACCCATTAATAACATCTGAAGTGATTAATAACTTGCCTATTTACTAATGCCTGCTCAATCATTCCATGCCATTTCTTATCATCCTCGTTATCATCTTATCCAGCTCTCTAAGAAATGTCTGTAACCTTTTCCTCCCATTTTACTGGCACTGATCTCTGAACCTTCTCGTCTTTTCCTGCCTTCTCTCAGTTGATCCTATGGGGGATGATTACCCAGGAAGTGGAATCAAATGTGTGTATATGTGTGGTGGCCATGCACTGTCCATAATTATTTGCCCTATTAATAATGGCTAACATTGCTTATGCCCCTCCCATTACGTCTATATTAAATCTGCTACCAGCTTTGCATGTGAAGGCTAATAAAAGCAGATGCTTAATAGGAGGAATCTCTTCTGTAGTAGGTGTGCTGATCTGATGAGGCTTGGCATGCCATTAGGTTAGCATGCTTTGCGCTTGTGTTTCTATTATTTTTCAGAATGGTGGGGGTGAGGCAGCTATTTGTAGGCACAGACTCAACAGTACCCCTACATACTTTTGGAGTATACTGTACCTTTTTTAGAAACTTAAATTTTGAATCATCCCCTAGTTCCAGCACACCCTCGTCATTTCCTTACCATATTGGCCTATGACTCACTTTCTTAATTTTTTTTCTTGCCAGTGGTCTTTCTGCTTTTTATTTTGTTTTCTTTTACCAATCATCTACTACAGGTGACAGTGTTCAAAGCTTTAGACTCCTACTTCTCAGTTCTCAAACTGAGGCTCAGAGCTTCAGACGGAAAGGTGCATGATTTTGAATTTCTTAGTAGCCACACCAGATGTGTATACAGTGTAGTCCAAAGGTCTGAGACCACACAGACAATCTGAGATCTTCATATAAACCTGACAATTACCACAAAGTTTTGGAATTTAGAGACATCATGAATGAGCTCTGGCTATAAGTGATTTAGTTTCTATAATCGTGTTAGCGTGTCATGCTCTGCCACATTGGAAACCTTCAGTCTAGCCATTATTAGAATAACAATTGTACTTCTGACGTTTTTACTTGGTTCTATATCATGTTTCCATTTGCCACAATGCCACTTTCAGGAATGTTCTGCTGAGAATTTGAGGTACTTAGTTGTAACACAACTATGGTGTAACACAACACAATAAGCTTTTTGTTAGATGTAATCCAACAGATTGTTTATCTCAACATGTGCTTCAAAGAAAGGGCTAAATCTCAAGGAGATCTGAGTTTTTGTACAAAAAGAGTTAACATAGTCAGTGTCAATGTCTGATCTCGAAATAGTGCAGGATGTTAAATACTTCTTTTTCATGTTACATTTTGTAACTTTGAGTGTTTCTAAAACCTCAAAATTTTTGATTATGTTCAGGTTTACATGGAAATATCCCAGATTATCTGTGTATCCTCAGAGTTTTGGGCCTCACTGGATATACAGAGTTCACAAAGTTGACATTATAATTTTGATCATATTAGGGATGGGCATTTCAAGTGAATTGCTATTTGATATTCACTGGTAAGTAATTGAAAAGTATTCATTTGTCCCCCCACCCCACTAACCAATACACACACACAGAAACACAATCCATTGTGGTGGAAAGTACAGTCATCAGGTTTTCAACAGCTCATTGCTGTTGCAATTGCATGTGGGGGGTCACATATGATTCAGTTGTGCTGTCCATACATGACATGTTTTAAACACTTGTCAAACAACTGCGTGGCTCACATGCATGATCAGTTTATCCAGTCGTGCCGTGAACATTTGTATTTGGCGCCGCAGTACAATTATAAACTGACCTCGTTATCATGTTAATTCCAGGCGCCAGTAAAAACACTTTATAGTTTTTAATAGTCCATGAAATATTCGATTTTTAAAAATGCAATACCTATTCAAATTTTCGAAAATCATTGCCCATCCCTAAATTGTATTTAGTAGTTAGCTAGTGTGCCCTCTGCTGTGCCTAACATATCCTTTCTCTTGCCCCATTGTGCTAAAAGTAGATATTCAGAGTAATTTTTTGTATCCCACTATGTACTAGTAACGCCAAGTAGCTCAAGGGTCATGATGCATTTCCAGTTTTTTTTCTGAACAATGAAAAGTCCGTAATGCCAATGCTATAGTATAGATTTTTAGCTAAAAAATTTACTTCAATTATCCTTTTTATTGTCCATTTGTTTCTTATCCCGGTTCTTTAGAGGACACAATCTGTGTTACCTCAGAGGTCCTTCAGGCCATTATGTCAACATGAGCTGCTTGACCTTTAGTGAGGCTGCTGTGGCTCTATTATGTTTGATGTGTGAGTGCTTTAGTATGTGTGCGCGGTGAATCAAAGTACTTGACTGCGGGCTGAACTTTGACAGCATGTGTCAGCAACTTTCATCTGTCCCCCCTTTCGACCTTCTTGCATTCTCCATCTCCTTTCATCCTGTAGTTGATACGCTGATAGCAGTTTTCACACTGAACAACATCTCACTATTCCTCAGAATTGCACACACTAGAAATTAAGTGCTCAAAGTTAATTGCTCTGAACTGTAATTTTGGCCTACATAAAAACAGCCTACTGGAAACTCTGGGGTAGAGTACAGGCTGAAATCTAATGTGTTTTCTCGTTCGTTCGTTGAAGTGTTGTGGTAAGCAGACTGTTGAAAACAACCTGTAGTGAAAACTGCTGCTGTCTGTGTTTGCCTTTAACCCTTTGATGTACAACATGTGTCTTACATTGGTCTTCCTTCCCCTTTGTCCTTTCTCTTTCCCCATATCCTCCTCTCCTCTCTCTTGTCTTATTTGGTATTTGTTTCCTCCATTATACATGTTTTATTCCCTCTATCCTATCCTGGGCCTATCCCCCCTCTTTCTGTTTTGTCTTTCTTTCTCTCTCTTGCTGTTGGCTTAGACCTCAAAGACATTCAGAACAATAAGAATAGATACTTGATAGCCTCAGAGAACCAACGACCTGGCCATTTCTCCACAGCCCCTATTGGTTCCCTGACAGCCTCTCCGTCCTCTGGCTCACTGTGCAGCCAGGGGGGTTTGCAGTCAGTCACCAGCATCCAGGAACGCATCATGTCCACACCTGGAGGAGAGGAGGCCATTGAAAGACTCAAGGTAAACTGTGTTGGATGACTGTTTTAAAATTACAATCACAGTCCTATCACTCCTTGCCTACTCTACTGACACTGTCTTCTGAAATCTCTAACCTTAGGTTCTTTATTTATTTATATGATTTTACTCAGATTTAACAAAAATTAGGGCTCCTCCTTTTTTGTCATTTATTAATTTCTTCATTAGTGTTAAAGGCTTACTTGTGTGGTGAGGCAACACCCTGTCTGATACATGTTAATGCAAGACATTTACAGAAATTAACATTTTGTTAAAATATCCATAACACAACGACGTTTCAATCAATATAATTATTATAAATGTGTGGTACGGTGGTGCAGTGGTTAGCACTGTCGCCTCACAGCAAGAAGGTCCTGGGTTTGATTCCCAGGGTCAGCCAGGGTCTTTCCGTGTGTGCATGTTCTCCCCGTGTTTGCGTGGGTTCCCTCCGGGCACTCCAGCTTCCTCCCACAGTCCAAAGACATGCAGTCAGGTTAACTGGGGACACTAAATTGCCCGTAGATGTGAGTGTGAATGGTTGTTTGTCTATATGTGATAGACTGGTTACCTGTCCAGGGTGTACCCCACCTCTCGCCCATGACAGCTGGGATAGACTCCAGCACACCCGTGACCCGTACGGGGACTAAGTGGTATAGAAACTGGATGGATGTGTATGAATGATCAATACTTAAATAAATACAATAAATACAGTTTACGTTTGGAAGATGCTTTTATCCAGAGCGGCTTACAAGCGAGGGACAGCTATGGGGTTTCAGTGTCTTGTCCAAGGACTTTTGATTATGTAGCCAGGAGGAACCAGGAATCGAACCACTAACCCTGGGGTTGGCGATGACTGCTCTACCAACTGAGCTACATATTTAATTACAAAACATGTTTTTGAAAAGAAGATAAGATAAAAGATAACAGATTCCTAATTATTTTTCCACCAAAATCGTATTTTCTCTGTTCCTTTCAGGTTGCTGGATTTGCAATAATATTAGCATATCATAATACCATTAGAGACATCCCTCAATAGATAAGGTTTAGTATAGTATAGTGTAATATTGTAGTGTAATATTCTGTTTTTTAAACTTCAGTTAGCAATCCACATGTGGCCTCTGAGCTTTAAATCTCACTTTCGCAGTAGACCTCTCAGTCAGAGAGGAGCTGCAGTTTCCATGGCAACCATTGTGCCCAGTCTGTCTGTCATCGAATGACGTCAAGCAATAACGCAGATAGTGAGGAAACTGTACCAAAATAGATCAAGTCTTATTGGCTTCCAGCCTAAATAGTCAGTGCCTCACATTAATATTGATATCCTAAATGTGTTCCAGCTGCTTTACTTATGAAGAAATGAAAAACAACAAAAATCAAATTTTAAGCCAAAGTTACCTTTAAATATAGTGATATCTTTTCCAGAAAAATAAGTGGCCAAGTATCTGAATGCTTTTAAAGGATGACCATTATAAATATCAATGGAGAAAGACACAAAGTTATTGCTGATTAATTAATTTTGGTGAATATAAAACAGATTTCTTAAATTGAAATTTGAAACTTTGAAACTGAGTTTGAAATTAAAAAATGTTATAAATAATGCTTAAATTGTTTACTGTTATGTTAGGGGTTGCTATCCCTCACACTTTTGCCTCTTGTGTCCAGGAATCAGAAAAGATCATTGCTGAGCTCAATGAAACCTGGGAAGAAAAACTGCGCAAGACTGAGGCAATCCGCATGGAGAGGTCAGTATTGCCAGACAGTATCTGTTCATTTACATATCTAGGGTCCTGTGAATCCTGCATGTCTCCCTCAGTATATTTTTTGAATTTTTACAACCCTCCTATAGCTCTTTCTCTTCACCCCCCTGTGTTGTCTGTCTCACCTATGATTCTCCCTTTCTCTGCACACATTCTGTCCATTTCTTTTCTGTTTCACCACACTCTACCTCACAAACACACTTTATCCACTCATCTGGAGCTGCAGATCATTTCCTGTAATGCACACTATCAGTAATCATCCACATTCACTCATTAACACAACAGTCTTTGGTGAAGATAAATGTACATTTCCCTGTCATATGAAGTCTTTGTAAGCGAACCAGATGCCATGTGAAGACACATATGTTTTTCTCAAAGTTACCATATTTTACCTCCACTACAGGGAGGCCTTGCTTGCAGAGATGGGTGTGGCAATCCGTGAAGATGGAGGAACTTTGGGTGTATTCTCTCCTAAAAAGGTAACACAAACATGAGTTGAAGTCCTCTGTCACATTGATGCAGCACATCCTTCCACCATCACTTCCTCACTTCTGTTTCATGTTATATTTCCCCTCCCTGTATAGTTACTGCTTTTTCTCATCTATTCACTTTGCCATTCTTTCCACTCTTCGTTACTTGCTTCTTTCACACACTCAGCTTAGCCATGAAAGACTACTTGATGAGCAGCTTGATTGTTTTCCCACCAAGGTTTGTTTAACTGAATCAGCAGATGAAGTACCTTTGCTGTATTAGAGGTAGCCCATTAGTAGACACAGTTTAGATAGAGTAGATAGTTTAGTTTTGTCTTGAATTAACATGATCAAAGTTGTTCTAGTAGTTTTTTCTGCCCTGTCCATCTGCCCTATTTGCACATCTGGTAAATGCTTTCTACTTAGTGCTAAAACCATTTTTCTACTTACAGTAGAATTGTTGTACTACTTAAATATTTTATTGATATTCTGAGCCTTATTAAATCACAGGTAGTGGTAGATCCCCTTTACTGTCCTTACCTTTTCATCATCTTTACATAGATCAGTAGATGTGTCAGTATCAACCAACATGCAACTGTCTCTAGATCAGCTTTGTTTCCATCTTTGAAATTAATGATTCTTCAGGTATCTTTCGACCCCTGCAATTGTTGTTTTTTCATTTTGTTCACATCTGCATCTATTTGTCTTCCATTCTTTTTTTCCTCTCTTTTCGCTCACTGCTTTTCCATGGCTTAGCGTTTCCTTGAGAAGCCTTGTGATCTCTATGCAGACTTTAATTGGGTGTTTTCACCTAAAAAGGTTTGTGGTTTGCAGGAGTAGCTGCTAGCATTGTTTTTAGTTGTTTTGTGACGTGTTAGACTCTACAGGAATCAGCATTATGAAAACGTTTTTACATGCACCTATATTAAAATAGTCAGGGCACAGCATTTTTTTGTCACTATACAGTTCAAATCTGAGCCATGCTTTGAAAATGTGTTAGAGGAGAAATCAGAATACTCATCTGCTGCATGTATATGTGGAATTAAACTTAACAGGTTACTTTGATATCAAAAATATTTGATATCAAACTAAAGCCATTTTATAAACATTTTTATTACATAGGTATGCTTTCACCACTGCTTATTGATGATAGTAGTGATTAAAAGTAGTGAAAATCCTAGAAGGTTTCTTGTGGTAAACTGTTTACATCTCCTGTGTCATTTGTAGACTCCACACCTGGTAAATCTAAATGAAGATCCTCTTATGTCAGAGTGTCTGCTCTACTACATCAAAGATGGAATTACAAGGTAACCAAAACCTGAATTTGAAATTCCTTCCAGGCAGCTAATGAAAATGTGTCTGTATTTTCATTTATCCTCTTTTGATGTTAAGCAGGAAGAACTTTCAGTTATGACAAAGTCGCTATAAATTCGCCACTCCTCAAACTTTTTTGTTACTTTCCTCCCCCTTTGTCTTCTTGGCCCTCTCTGTAGGCCATCACTGCAGAGTATTTTGTTACATTTCCACCCCATGGGGACAATAATTGTTGATGGCTCACAGATGAAAGAGCCTGTAGTTCTTTAGGAAAGCAACCTTCTCATAAGTTCTCATAAGTTTCCATATAACCTCTGCTGTTTTTGTTGAAATGGCTGCCAGTACAATGAACAGTGTTCGCGCTCTCAAAATGGCATCTGCGATTGTTTCAGGGTGGGTCAGGCCGATGCTGAAAGACGACAGGATATTGTTTTAAGTGGTGCTCATATTAAGGAAGAGCACTGTATCTTCCGTAGCGAGAGGAATGCAAATGGAGATGGTGAGGCACTATATTATGAATTATCTCGCTTTTGCTTTCGTTGATGTATGAACATCCATGCATATGTAATTTTGGTTAGAACATCTGGATATATGTTGACTTTTTCTGATCATTGTTTGATGTGTTTTTTGTTGAAGTTATTGTCATGCTGGTGCCCTGTGAGGGATCAGAAACCTATGTCAACGGCAAGCGTGTTGAAGATTCAATCCAGCTTCGTTCAGGTACATACCTCAGTTTTGTTAATGAAGTTGCAGATACTCTGCAAATTTGCTATTTGCATTATCTCTATGGGCCAAGTTCAATAGCATAACAGATTTCCTAATAACAAGAGATAAGTTGTATCAACAGTTTTAACCTTTAAGAATCTTTCATATTTACGAAGTATGGTAAAAAGAAATGCCTTTTTTTTTTTTCTCAGCACTGAATAAAATTGTGTCTTGTCAGATTAAATGCCCTCCACGCTTACTGTACTGTAACGCTCCACGCTTACTGTACCTTCTTTCAGGTAACCGTATTATTATGGGAAAGAACCACGTGTTCCGGTTTAACCACCCAGAACAGGCCAGGGCTGAAAGGGAGAAGACACCATCTGCTGAAACCCCTGTGGAACCGGTGGATTGGACTTTCGCTCAGAGAGAACTTCTGGAAAAGCAGGGCATTGACATGAAACAGGAGATGGAGAAAAGGTATAAAATCCATTACCTTTATTTACAGTCCATTTTTTTCTGGTCCAATTTTATGGCTTTTAAATATGGATTGCATGGTATGTTATGGATTCTGTTTTTCATATTTTACTCGTAACTACTTTTATTTAGGCTCACTGAGATGGAAATCTTATATAAAAAAGAGAAAGAAGAAGCAGACCAACTACTGGAGCAGCAGAGACTGGTAAGTTTACATCAGCTGGCATTTTTATCAAACCCACTTTCTGGATTCAGTCTGTATATTAGAGATTGTACACTTGCTAGTGATAACTGCATCGTAGGTTTATAGGCATTAAGCTGTCATTTATGCAGTACATTTTGCAAGTTATTTACATCTCGACCAAAGGTAGCGCCTTGGCTTATCCAGTTAATTTGTGATACTTTATGTGTGCAAATGAAAGCATGTCTTTTTTCCAGTTACAATTGAAAAGCTAGTTTTCTTTTGGATGATAGTTTCACTTGGTCTATTCAGTCTGACTAGTACTAATTCTCCTACTGAGCTCTGACACTTGAGATGTGTGTGTGTGCGTGTGAATCACACTTTTACTCCTAGCGCATGTCTGTTCTTCTTGCATGGAAGTTTTTTCTGGTTTGAGACAGATAAGCTTTTACTTGCCGCCTTCTTGAGTTTAACAGATTTTTCTGTAGCTATTTGATTGAGTGACAATTATATTGTAAAGCTTTCCCCTTTCCAACTCCCTGTTTTCCTTTTTTCTGTGTCTTCAATAGTGAATCGGAATCTTGCAAAGCAGCAACTTACAGCTAAAGTTTATTTGATATTAAGATAAAACTGATTTAAAACTGATATTGCTCAGTATTGAAACACATACCCTTGTTTTTATAAAGGGATGCTGCTTTTGCACGGTTCACGTTAATAGCATGTTTTCTTAACTCATTCAGTGCTGGTTCTGGACTAAGCTGCAGTGTTTGCTGTTGAGCTGTGGCTGTTGTTTTACTTGGATTAGATTTCTACTCTAGTTTCCTTGCTCTGTTTTGTCCTGAGTTTCATCTTTTCAATGCAGTTGCTGACATGTACAATGCATTGTGATAACGAAAATTCCTGCTGTAGTTTTTGACAGATAGTGACAATGTGGTTTCTCATTGACTTCTTTGACTACTCCTACTTGCTAGCCTTACCTGGCATTTGTGTAGCACAGAGGGCATGGCGCAACAACAGCGTTATCACTGATCACAGCTGAATCAGTGAAAAACAAACCTTTTCCATACTCTGGTGTTTTTTTCTGAAGAGATACAGGCATAGGGTTCAGACTCCCACAACACAACATTCAGCTCTAGATAAAGATACAAAATCATACACAAGACATGAAATGTCTGCACCAACTGGTTGTGATCTGTAATGTACTTTGTCTACAAAAAATGAGAAACTGCATTTTTTTTTCTCAACTAACATCTTTCTCGTAGAGGATTAACACTTACCCTCACTCTGCCTTTTCTCTCTCTACTGGCTTTCTGATCAACTGCAAGAACACTCTGTCTTCTAACTCACCGCTAATACTAAAGCCACTCAGACCTTCTGGACTAAATGGGGAAAGCTCCAAAATCCATCCACATGCATGCCACTGTAGCATGTTTGGGATCCAGCTCTCAAATCACAATTTTCATTTAAAGACAAGGAAATATAACAAAAGAAAACAGAAGTGCTTCAGTCAGCAACTATCTTCTATTGATTTCCTTTCTAATCATGATAGACATGCTTTACCTTTACTTTTAATACTAATATGCAACATTGGGAACAATATTGTTAAAGCTTATATTCCCATTACTGACATATGAAAAGCCCTTTTTAGTAAATGTTTGAATAAATATGATTATTCATTACTATAACACAAAAAAATATGACAAAGACAAACTGACAAGAAAGTCAATGGAAGCCACTGTTTGTTGTATGTTTGTTTCTGTCTTTGTTTTGAACATAATTCTGAAAAAGGATGAAATGAAAACTGCATGTTGCCATACATCTTGTACGATAGATGTATGCAAAATATTTTTATATTCTAGTTATCTTTTAATAAGAATCTTAAAATTCAGAACATGAAATTTCTGCCCGAGTTCTAGTATTATAATTTAAAATATAGTTGACTAATGGTTGAAGTTCCCATGTTGCATATTTATACATTTATTCATTATTTTTTTTAGCCATTCTTTCACCCTTTCTTTGATTTCCCATTGTAATTTCTCCTTTTTTTGGGAACCATTTCGTTTGTTTCCTGTGTTGTTTTCTCAAGGACGGAGACTCAGATAGTGGGGATGACTCAGATAAGAGGTCATGTGAAGAGAGCTGGAGACTGATCACTTCCTTGAGGGAAAAGCTGCCTCCCAGCAAGCTACAAACCATAGTGAAAAAGTGTGGATTACCCAGCAGTGGGAAGAGAAGAGAGCCAGTTAAAATGTACCAGATCCCTCAGCGGCGCAGAATTACCAAGGACTCCAAGTGGGTGACCATCTCTGACCTGAAGATCCAGGCAGTCAAAGAAATCTGTTATGAAGTAGCACTCAATGATTTCCGCCACACACGACAGGAAATTGAAGCACTGGCTATTGTAAAGATGAAGGAGCTCTGTGCTAGCTATGGCAAGAAGGACCCCAATGAGCGGGACTCATGGAGGGCAGTGGCTAGAGATGTTTGGGACACAGTTGGAGTTGGAGATGAGCGCATCGAGGATGTCATCACCAATGGGGCCCGAGCAGGAGGGGCTGTTATGGATGAACTAAAAGTGCACATTGATAAGCTTGAGGACATCTTGCAAGAGGTGAAGAAACAGAATAACATGAAGGATGAGGAGATCCGTGCTCTCCGGAACAAGATGGTCAAAATGGAAAAGGTTCTTCCACTCATCACCCCAGAGGGCCAAGAAAAGCCACCCAGCCCTTCTACTTGTGCAGCCAGAACCCCGAGCCCTTTAGAAGGAAAACCTCCTGTGCCTGAAAAGCCTGATGGAGAAGATGTAGAGTCACAAACCAGCCAAAGTACAGGAGATGATGCAAGCCTAAAGCGAGGCCAAATGCGCTGGATGCGTCAAGAACAGTTGCGTCTCAAGAGCCTTCAGCAGCAAGAAATCTCCAAGCAGCTACGCCGGCATACTGGACCACATCGCTTTATACCCCCAGAAGATCGCAAGCTACGGTTCCCCTTCAAAAGTAACCCTAAACACCGCAACTCATGGAGCCCCGGTACGCATATCATAATTACAGATGAGCAGGTCATTGAACTAAAGGTGCCCAAAGAAGCTGTAGAGGAAGAAGAAGGAGAAAGCGAAACTATAGAAGAACAGTCTAGAGAAAAGATGGCTGCCTCAGTTCTCCAAGTCTCTCCTCTACTGCCAAGCCCAGCAGTCCAGTACAAAGGCAAAGACTTGGAGCAAAGTTCAAATCAGGGTCAAAGATATAACTATAGGAACAACCAACATCAGCAGCCCCATGAACGAGGCCGCAGCAACTCTTTTAATCACCGTCAGCGTCCCTCTGGCTCCATGGAATCACTGCAACAATCTGAAAGCAATAGGAGGCATATGCAGCCTTTTTACCAGCCCCGCCAGCATCAGAACCAGTCAGCACATCCCCAGCCATATCATCATCAACAGCCATGCTACTATAATGGCATGATGCATACAGATGGCAGCTTCAATGGTTACCAGCAGTACCATCACCCTGAACATGCTAATCATCCGGTCAACTTCCAGACACCTCTGCGAATGCGCAGGCAAATGTCTGCCCCTAATCTAAAAGCCAGCAGAGAGACAACAGTCTGATTTAAAGCAGTGACATGAGAAACAATACTTTTAGTAGGCAAACGCATTACAGATCACAACAACTCAGAATAATCTGAGTCAATCAGCTAAAACTGACTGACTTTTGCACTTGAACAGCGTGTTATTGGTTGATCCAAAAGTATTGTGTGTATTATAAAAAGACATTTTATCATCGTCATAATACATGCCATTTCTTCAGTTTTTGCTGCATTGTGTGCACTGTCATCACTAGCATTGGGAGGTCTGTCACAAGGAACTGAAGCCAGCAGACGATAAGGATAATTTTTTTATAAAGAGACATGCCAAGTATTCATTTTTCAGCATGTATGACAATTCATTTATCATGCCCTGATTTGCCAAACTTATCTTCATCATGATTGAATTTCTCAGTTTTCCTTTGCCATTTCAGTATTATCAAGAATGTTTTAGCCAATACAGTATGAACATTGAAATGTCTAATCCTCATCGAGACCTTTTTGGAATTATTGCCCAAATTAGGGTTGAGAACACCCAATTTATTTCTCTGTACCATGTAATTGAATGCTAGGATGAAGACAGTTCACAATTTTGAATTTTGTGTTGTACCTCATAAAACATTTGTCATAAATCATCATAGTCCTAGATCTGGAATCAAAGACAATATGTTGAACATTTCAAAATTGTTTACTGAATAATGTGATAAACATGATGTGACTGCCTTTTAATTAGACAGAAATTGTGGGCAAAGAAAGTGGTATTCAAAAAGTGCCTTTGTATTCCTTAATATTCATTAATCCTGCTGTGCATTTACAATCCAGTATTTTCTTCCCCTTCTCTTGAATTCAATGCCTCTGCACATGGTTTCAGATAAATTTAGCAGAGTAAACTTCATAACTTACCTAACCAAAACTAACTTTAGTGTTAACACGCTGAATTTCATTTCACTTGATTGCTTGATCCCAAACATTATTTCTTTCTCTTTATCTCTTTCTCTTATTTTAAGGTATTTCTACCTACTTGTATTACAGTATTTCACACTTCCTCAAGTTATCCTTGACCCACATTTTTTTTATAATTCAAATTTTATATACCTCTCTAGGATGTTTTCTTTAACAGTATGTTGTGTCTGAATCCTGGAGTTTGACCCTTAAATGTAACAAACACGATGCTGAAATCCTAGGAGACCTGTCTGTAAGTTGCACAAAATTATGCCTATTAGGAAAGCACCACTTTAAACCTGAACAGAATGTGCAGAATAATTTTGCTATTTCTTTACTGTATTAACCACATATCATGTACTGAACTCTGTTTTTTTTTATTTTTTGCGGTTGTGGTTCACTGAGTAAGCAGAGAGTTCATGTTTCGAATGGATGTCCTACAGAGTGTTGTCATGGTTCCCAAAGTCTCGCCTTAAAAATGCTGGAGAGAAGACAAAGGCTTCAAGTGTTTGCCTAATGTTATTCAGGACAAATATCCATGTCAAATGAGAGTTTTAGGAAAGCCTTGTTTTTAGCTCAATCAAAAGATACAAACTGGATAGATCATTTAGTGTGATGGTAGATGAAATATCCTCCATGTCAGTGTTTTGCCCTTGTGCTTTAGCTGATGCTTGTTTGAATTATCAGCAAGTCTGACTGTCAATCTTTCTTTCCTTGCCGCATTTGTAGCTTTAAAAGAACCCATTAATCATTACATTTCAATACCAGATGGCCTTCAGTTCATTTTGGAGAAAGTGACATTTCACAACATGGGAGAGTCTTTTGAGCACTATCAATATGTTAAGCTTGGGTTTAGAATGATGAAATTATTTTGTATGAAAGTATATATTCTGCCTTACTATGCTGTAACAAAAACCAAATGATATATGCAAGTCTAGTCTGTCCACCCTATGCTTCATGTATTCATGACTATCTTTGCATGCAATAGCTTACATTTCTTCAGCAATAAATGCTCCATTAAAGAATGTTAACATATGTACTGGTGCTGATGGTGACCAGGTAAGCTGGGAAGTATCCAACATCAAATGGACAATGTAGCTTATATTGTTCTTTTGAAATATACATAAATGTCTATGTTAGGCCTCAATTCAGATTGTCTGTTCTGAGTGTTGTTCGTCTATTTTTTGAGTCCACAATTTCAAGTGCCTAGTCATTGTGGATGTGTACCAAGTGTTGCTTCCTTAATCAAACACTTTGTGCAAACATACAGTACATACTGGAACAGTATTGTTCATAGGTTTAAAAAAGGATTTACTGAATCTCTATCGCTGGAGGTTTATATTCAAAGCATGACTGAAATAAAATGACATGCTTCAACAGTTATTTGTTATATACGGGTGTGATTTGTTTGTCCACTTCCAGTACATCACTTTAGGAACAGAATCTTATCTGTACAGGTATGCACTACACAAGTTGTCATTGATACGTTGCACAACAAATAACTCAAGTTAAACATATTGTAAATGTTTATATTAATACAATGCTAGCTAGTTAATTTCTGCAAGTAATATTTATCATCTACAGAGTTCTGTCATATTGTAATTGTAATTTCATGCTACAGTTTTAGTCAACAATAACAGCAGAATTTAGAAATACATGTTTAAAGTTGCGTCGATTACTCTTGTCACTTATGATGATACACACTGTGCTACATTACAAGCTTCCAGCTAATAAACCTGCATTCAGTAAAACTTGCTCATCAGATTTCCATTGGTGGGTTCAGTCAACAGAATTCATCTTCTAGCTTGTTGGTAGGCTTTCAGCAGGGTGGAGGTTGATAACAAATTAAAAGGATGCATTGTCTGCCCAGAAGACACTGAACAAACAGGATGAGGTCATCGCGACCACAGCTTGTCCTTCTCTGATGAGGATGGCGCCCCTCATTGGATTACAGTTGACTCAGCTTCCACCAGCACCTCTCTTATTCCACTGCAGCCATTTCTCTCATAAATGATTTGGATTGTTTTGTGAATTTTAATTTACTGAACATCATTAATGCACTGCAGGAAAAACATCTCTGCAAAAGTGTTTTAGATTTTCAATGTCTTAAACCTTTAGTTACCCACAACTAAAATTAGACTTCTTTTTTGATTATGTACAGCAGATGTGTAAAATATTTCTTCTGACACATCATCCATCAAATTCAATATAAATAAGTCATATACAGAAATAGCAATAACCTAATATACAGGTTACCAGTACAGTCAGTTTATGTAATTGCAAACCCACTTTCATGTAACACTGTATTATGACACATTTGAACTGTGCTAGAAATAAAAGTGTTGGCTATCTATAATACTGGGTTCCACATGTTTTTACAGTTCATGGAAAACTGTCCATGTTTTCTTTCCTCTTCCCTGTGTGTCGGTGTCCAGGTTTATGAGAGCAAATTGCAAGAACTTCAGAAACAGGTGGAGACTCGTTCACTGGTGGCCGAGACTCCGGATGAAGAAGAGTTAGAGGAGGAGGAGGAAGAGGAAGGTGTGTACTACAAATCTCTTGTCCTGTAGGCATTTTTACATATTATATGTAAGGCCTAATTATATGTAAAAATTCTCTGTATGTTTTCTTCTACATTTTCTGTCCAGAGCCTAAACTACTTGGATGTGCGTATAGTATTTTCTGTTTCATTATAAAAAAGAATGTAATATCAACCTCATTCATATTAATTCAAAAGGATTATAATCGACATACTAATTGCCTACTAGCCCATAAGTAATCTCTTTAAAATAAAACCTGCTACTAATGTCATATAAACTTGTACTTGATGTCTAGAACTGCATGTCTAGTTTTTCAAGTATTAGCCCATCAACTAAAAATTCCCTTTAAATTATTGGCAACAATAATTAAGAGTCAGTACAAGTCAATATAAATGTATTATCCCACCTTTCAGCAGCCACTAGTTTATATTCTTTTAGTACAGTTTGGATGATTGAGATTGAACTAAGATTGGTGATGCCTCAGTTCTGGTTCTGACTTGATAGAAAAAGGACTTTTATGTTTACAAATAAAATCGAATCACAATAATTAACTTTGACCTATTGTTCCACATAAAGTTATTGTATCCACCTGCTGTAGGTAGTATAATTAGTCAAAATGAAACTATTCTTGACAATGTAAAGTAGTTGTCAATTTGAAAACAATATTATACATATATATACATATACATTGCTTGCTAGAAATAATAAGTTAAAATAAAGATTAGAAAATATACCACATGATGGATTACCTAGACTTGCTGTCATTAAAGTAAAAAAAAAAAACAAGCAAAAACATGGGTATTGGGCCATTTTGGTTTTATATGCATTTACATTGCTTGCGTGTGTTTATGTGTATATGCATCACGTTAACATAACCTCTGTCTCCCTGCAGTGCCCTGGACTCAGCATGAGTATGAGCTGGCACAGTGGGCCTTCAGGAAGTGGAGGTACCATCAGTTTACCTCCCTCCGTGACCAGCTGTGGGGAAATGCTGTCTACCTGAAGGAAGCCAACGCCATCAGTGTGGAGCTAAAGAAGAAAGTGAGTAAACTGATAGAAATGACATTTTGATGATATTTAGCTTTTGTTAACATTAAGGTCACAAACTCTGAGATTTATAAACATCCAAACCTAAATAATTTGGTGAAAGTTTTTAGGACAAATATAGAGAAATGGTGACTAGTGAGTTATGTTAAAAACTGGATGAAAAGTGTGTGTGAAGTGTGTGTGAAGGATGAATAAACAAATGTATAAATGTTGTAAAACGTCAGCTCATTCTTGTATAATTGATTTGCCTCGTAGTAAATACAGAGGTGAATCGTCTTCATAGTCTTTATACATTTGGTTCTGTTCAACAGTGACTCCTGTGACTGAAACATGTCATGAGAGAAGCCTCAAGATTACTCTGTTTACTGTATGATTTCTCAACCCGTTGCAATGGTTGTGATCCATTCAAGCACCTAACTTGACAGAAGTACAGAATGTACGTTTGACACAATTTACAAATGAATCAATCATCCACAGCAGGGTGTGGACTGATTCTCACACAGAAATCAAATTTGTAATAAATCAAAAGCTGGTCTGCTATGGTTTACATTTCCCATCAGGGTCTGGTGTCATTTATATTGTTGTCCAGTTATAGGAGTTACATAATTGCACTAGTATATCCCAAAGACACTGTTACAGGATCTTTAGGTTTCTTCTATCTATATTTATATCCAGTGTTGATGAGTTGTTGAGGGTGCTGGTAAGAGAATCAAGGAAGGTATGGATTTGTTTGGCCCATGAACCTTGGTAGATTTACAGTGTAATAAAAACATGCCAACCAATTTTTTTGTTATTGTTCTTGACTTGGCCTGATTTTTTTTTTTTTTTTTATTATAATTTCAATCTTTGTTTCTCATATCCCTTTGCATTTTTTAGGTTCAGTTCCAGTTTGTCCTGCTGACAGACACACTGTACTCGCCTCTGCCTCCTGAGCTCCTGCCCCCAGAACCTGAGAAAGAGCACAACTCCAGGCCTTTCCCTCGCACTGTGGTGGCTGTTGAGGTTCAGGACCTTAAAAATGGAGCTACACACTACTGGTCCCTGGATAAACTCAAGTAATCAACATAATATACCTTCAACTTGCCGCTTCACAGTCCACACAATAAACCTGATGACAGATTATTTCTGTTGTTCTCAATACCAAAACAACCAGAAGAGTGGGACTTACATCTGTACATCTAGCAGCATCCTTTCCCTCCAGCCATTAAGATATCATATTCTCTTTCAGCATGTCATTAATGTTGAGGCTCTCTGTCGTCATTTGCAGACAGAGGCTGGACCAGATGAGGGAGATGTATGACCGTGCTGGTGAAATGGCCTCCACACATCAGGAGGATGGCGAGGGCAATCTGACAGGAAATGATCCCTTCTATGACCGTTTCCATTGGTTTAAACTTGTGGGGAGGTATGTAATGCTATGTATGGAAATATGCATGTTACAGTCACAAAACACCCAATGTGTTTGAATTCTAAGGGGTTATGTAGTAAACACATTATTATTGTGATGCATTTAATTTCATTCCAGTTTTTCATTTTCATGGTCAAATCCTGTTACACAGGTTTATTTTTATTATCATTAAGTCATCATTATTATTGGATCAGTGATATCTCATGTTTTCACATCATGGTTTACCTACATATGTTTTTTTGTTGCTTTTTTCTTCATTTTATTTTTTAATGTTGTCATGTGTATATTTTAATTTTACATTTGTGATTTCATTTTGTTGTCATGTCAGTTTTATGTATTTATTTTATTTGGCATCACATTTTAAGTACTTTTTTATCCTATATTTTCATTCATCATTCTGCTGTGTCTGTTTCCGTTCTCATGTTCCAATTCATTCATTTATACAAACTTGTTAACAACATAGAGGATTTGGATAATGTGGAAATTTGTGGTATTTTGTATTCTATCCTCTTCCAGCCAGCATACATTATAAGATTTATGTGTTAATCCTTTTAAAGTGGCATTTGGTTTTGGCATCATATAGTCATGTTTCTATAAACTGCTGTGACACCTTGCAGCTTCTTGTAATACCTGCTCTTAATGGAATGAATCCTGTTACATGTGAAAAATAATTTTCTCAATTGAATTTATAGTAAGAAACTACAAAACCTCCTAACTGTTTACACAAACCAATGAAACCAATCACTTCTATGTTTTACTTTGTAAGCTGCAGTGGCCTGTTTAACTCCTCTGTTACTCTATTGTTACCTTTCCCTGGTTTCTTGCAACTGTTCCCAAACCACCAACTCTCTCAGCTCTCCCATCTTCCACGGTTGTGTTAATGAGCACCTGGCCGACCGCACACCCTCGCCTACCTTCTCCACCACTGACTCAGAGATAACAGAGCTGGCGGACGAGCGCCAGAGCGAGATGTCTGACTTGATTGATGATGAGGCTTTTGTGGATGACACCAGTTCAGATACCGGCACTGAAGAGGGCTCCGACATCTTCAGCGATGGCCAAGATCCCTTCTATGACCGCTCCCCCTGGTTCATCCTGGTGGGAAGGTTGGTGACTGGCAGTGGCATTCCCACATTTTCCACACACAAGCTGGGAGAGGAGATTGGGTGTATGATAGCTTAGCTTATAAGAAACAAAGAGTGAAAAGAAAAACAGAGTGCAAGTGACTTAACACCTGTAAAAATACAAGAAAAACACAGCATCTTGCAAATTAAGGACAATTAACATTGGGCATTGGACCCAGAACCACACCAGTGATGTAAAGCTAACAACATTTAAGACACAAGGCATCTTTATTTTACATCTTATATTAGTAGCTGCCAAACAGTGTGAGTGAATACCGTTAGTGTATCATTTCTTACTTATCAGTAAATCTCACTTTAGAAAGAACGTTTCCGAATAAGATAATATATTCATAGCAGCTTGGCAGAAATAAATTGAACGACTTTTGATATGATTAGTCATACTAGGCCTGGTTGTTTTTTTATTTAGACTCAGTTTCCAAAAAAATGAAAAGCCACCATCCTTTCTTCCTCCTCCTCCTCCTCCTCCCAGCTTGTCTCATCCCACGCCACCATCACCAGCGCTGACTGTATTAACTCCCATTGTGTGTGAAGTTACATGTATTTGCTGTGTCTAAATTCATTAGATGTTTGTCCATTTATGTTTTTTATACTTTAATTTGTTTCTTGTCTCTTTTTTTTTTTCTTTTTTTGGCATTGTGGTTAAAGCATTTGTTCTGCTGTATAACCTTGTTTTTTTGTGGGGTGGGGGGATATACCTACAATAAATGAATTTATTGTAGTATATAAACACAATGGTAGTTAGCATTCACATAATATTGCTTTGTATTCACTTGAGCTCATCGTGAAAGATGAAATAATGTAGCAGCAAAACACAGCACATGCTGTACCAAAGCTTCAGGCTCCACGTCGTTTAACATCATAGCTTAGTAAGAAACACAGTGTGCCAATATCAGAATAAGATGACTGATCAGTGCAGGCTTTAAGCCAGCCAGACCCTCTGCAGCAGTCATAGCTTAGCTACCTGCGTCACTGTGACTTCAGAGGTTTTTCAGATTGATATCTTTCCCCCGCCTTAGCCTTGAATCTCCCGGAGAGAGAGAGGGAGGTAGGGATCAAGAGGGAGAGAGCTGGCAGAGAGAGAGAGAGAGTAGGTCAACAGGGGTGCAACAAGACAAATCAAGTCCCACAAAACAAAATGTCAGCGAGCGTGTGAGTGAAAGACTAACATCGCAATAACATGACACAATAAAACACTCTTTCACAGCCTTTACTGCTGCATCTCATGCGATCTGTCATCACCCTAGTCACACAGTTTAAAAATAAAGGGGATGGTTTAAACTGCTGCTGGTTTCACTGCCCTGAAGCGTGTATGTTTTTATGTGCAAATGTTTTTTCTTGATTTTGTTTTTGCTAGGGCCTTAACAAGTGTTACTAATATTATATACTGTATGTTATTGTAAATACTAATGTGTGCTAAACTGTGTTTGCACAAGATGTGTTATTTAATAGGCTCAAATCAAATGGAGAAAATAACAGAATAGTTATGCATCAAAAAATATATTTTCTTGAGACTGCAGTAGCTGTACCATTCTGCACCAGATTCAGATTTTCATTTTCTCCTTTTTACTCCCAGAGCTTTCGTGTACCTGAGTAACCTGCTGTACCCTGTAACATTGGTTCACCGTGTTGCCATAGTGACAGAGAAGGGTGAGGTGCGTGGATTCCTGCGTGTGGGGGTCCAGGCTATAGCTGGTAAGTAGTTAATGATCATCTCTATGGTGTTTACACACAGGTTATATATAGCAGACTGTGTAGCATCATTATTTGATCAAATTTGATCTAAAAGGGGTCTTTCTTCTATCTGGTAGCAGATAGAAAATTCCTTTAGATTCTTTTTGTACATCTTTTTTTATCCTTTGTGTGGTTTTAGTCAGCTGTGTCTGATAGATCCTGATAAGAGGATGATTTGTCTCTTTATAGCTGATGAGGAGGCCCCAGACTACGGGTCAGGAGTTAGACAGTCAGGAACTGCCAAGATTTCTTTTGATGACGAGTACTTCAAAAAGGTAAGCCCTGTATCAGATGAAAGGACTTTTAAACATACGAGAAAGATAAAAGGAATTTCAAACTTAAGAGAACACTTTTTGTGTGTGTGGGACAGTGGGAGTTTAATAATCCTGGTTTAAACATGAAGCAAGGAAGTTGTGTTTTGTAGCATTTCCCTTTGCCATTTTTAATTTTCTAGAAACAAATATAAGAAATAGGAATGTTGTTGTATGCCTATTCATCTATACAGATTAGAATCACACAGGTGGAGCTTTGGTTATTCCATTTCTCTCTACCAGCTATATGCTAATGTCCTTTCTACACTTTCATGTCCTTTTCATCCAATCAGAACGACTTCCCTTCCACGGTTATGACCCGCTCCGGCTTGTCCCTGGAGGAGCTGCGCATTGTAGAGGGTCAGGGTCAGAGTTCAGAAGTCATCACACCCTCAGAGGAGCTCAACCGAATTAATGAAATGGGTACGACTGCCAGACCTTCACCTCTGCAATCGTAAATTTCACCCTCGCAGCCCAAATAGGAAACACACACGCAGATGGTCCTATTGAATGCGAAGGAGGACCTCAGATCTTGTGGAAATTAGATTAATGTAGTTTCTCATGCTTTGTGAAGGAATGTGTATAAAGGATATTTTACGAGTGAACCACAGACTCTACAAATCACAAGCTTTACATGTATGGTGTGCAGTCAGATTTTATTGTACAGATCTTAGAATTCATATGCAGATTACAAAACACATTTCTTAACACATGTCTTAACTTTCCTGTATCTCTTTATTAAGATCTCAAGCTGGGTGACATTGCAGATACCAAGCTGAGTCTTGGTAATGATCTAGAAGGCCAGCTGGAGGTGGGCAGCATCTTTACCTTTCGAGTTACTGTGCTTCAGGCCAGTGGCATCCCGCCTGAGTACGCTGACATCTTCTGCCAATTCAAGTGAGTTCATGGTGCTCAAACTCTTGATATTCTACAGGAATATCAAGAGTTTAAGTTTGAGCAACAGCCGAAAGGTTGATTAATTTCAGTTATCTTATATATGTTAAATAAAATACAGATGAATACAGGCCACACCTTAGTCTTGTTAATCTATACATGTGATTGACACTCCTTTTTTTGATGCAGTTTCCTGCACCGTCATGATGAAGCATTTAGCACTGAACCTCTGAAGAACACTGGCAAAGGATCTCCTCTGGGCTTTTACCACGTCCAGAATGTGAGTGGATACTGACATACAGTATGTATGCAGAAGGTCTAATTAGCTGAGTTTATGTTAATTTAAAAATAACAAAACCTTTTTGCACCATTTTACAGATTTCTGTAGAGGTCACAGAATCCTTTATTGAGTACATCAAGACCAAGCCCATTGTCTTTGAAGTGTTTGGCCATTACCAACAGCACCCGCTCCATCTTCATGGCCAGGACCTGATCAGGTTGGTGGAGTTAGTTCTTCTGTGGACATGCTGGATTACTTATAATCTTTTTTTCTAATTATTCAGACTTAGTACCATAGATTTAGTTTGAATTTGTACTGATTTTGATTAAATAAATTTGCACAGTAAGCGATCTTCTAGTTTTTATTTAACAATTTTACCTTACTTGTTTTTAACTTACAGTCCACCAACGCCATCAAGGAAATACTATCCTATCCCCATGCCTCTGTCTAAACCAGGTAAAGCTTTCATTGAGCACCATATAGTCAAATGACAATATGTTCAACTGTAATTTCAATATATTTCTTCTGTTCATTATGGTTATATATGCATGCCTCATATTTCCTTCCAATTTTCTTTCATTTCTCGCATCCTTTGGATTTTTCTATCTGTTATTTAATCACTATTCCACCATCCATAATCCTCTTTCCTCTTCCACATCTCCATTTTCGTAAATCCTATCCAAATTTCCCTCACTGTTCATACAATATTATAAATTGCAAACCCAGACCACACCCGTAAGATAGAGCTAATCCGCTACCTGATGAGCGGCTATGTGAATGGCAAGGTGCTAGACACACTGTCTGAGCACGCTAATGCCCTGGCTTCCTCTGCTGTGGCCAGTCTAGAGGATGAAGCTAACCAGCTTTCTCACTTCCCCTTCCTCCAAGTGCTCAGTGACCCTGTGCTAATTGTACCCAAACACCATGGTTGGTACAGCAGACACTGTAGTATCTAACTGACCAGACATTAGATGCATCTGTGTTATAGTGATTAGAGTAGTGCTGTGATTTGCTCGTGGTTCTGTATGTAGGCTATACACAATAAAGCTCTGCAGTGGTTTTGTGTGCCGCTCGTTGCTGCAGGTCTATTTAGATCCAGTCAGCTCAGTCCAAACCTCCCTTGCTGCTTAAAAACAGGCCTGAGCTGACACCTTCAGGTAAATCTGATGCATATATTCATATATTCTTAAGCCAAATAATAAAATGATTATTTATCATAATCACACATGATTACTGACAATGTATTTACAGCAAAAACCAGACTCTTTTTGGGTTTAGGCACAGTCCAATTATCAGAGTTTTGAGGTGGAATAATGTTTATTTTAGCCATATTGAACATAAATGATTGTAACTGTGCCTCAGAGATTAGCCTGTTACAACAGGAACATAATCCAGATGTGTCAGACAGCAGGATGCTGTCATTGGTGGTGATTTAGCTCCTCATAACTTCATGGTATCTGTAACTACGGGTTTTGGATTTAACGATTTTCAGTGTCCAGCTTATTTAATCGTAATAAAATTTATAATTAACACATCTTTTAGATATGTTACATGTGTGGGTTCAGGATCCATCCATTTGTATATCCAACATACAATGATGTATCATATTTAAATAGTTAATATCTATTCATCTATCTATCCGCTCTGAAATTCAGGCAAACTACAATTTGTCATATTGAGTTATTGTATATTCATGTGTCAGTTCCAGCCACCAAGTTGAACACCATCACCAAGTCCAACTTGGGCCAGTGTGTCAGCAAGTACGACCTACTCGTCTGGTTTGAGATCAGCGAGCTGGAGCCCACCGGAGAGTGAGTATCTACATGTGTTACATTCACCTACAGCATGTGTCATTTCCAACAACATATGATGAGAGATCTCAACATTTAAGAAGAAATATGTATCAGTGCTAAACAGGTTGTACAGACTACCTTCATGTACAATTAAGTGTCATATTTCTTAAAATAATAACTTTTGTAAAAAAAAAAAAAAAAAATCAATATCATAGTATTTCAGTATCTGGTTCCTTCAAACCATGACCATTGGAGTGTCTAGGTTCAGTTTGATTTATCTCCTTCACAGATACATCCCAGCTATAGTCGATCACAGCGGAGGACTGCCCTGCCATGGCACCTACTTACTGCACCAGGTACAAGAAATCCACAGCTTTCCTACCAGCCATAGACACTAATTCAATAAGTCAGATTGCCTTGTGCACAGATTGTGATTTCATCTTTTTCCTGTTAATTTACAAACTCAAAGGAAGCATATATGCTTCTGTATGGACTACTATATTATACACTGCTCAAAAAAATAAAGGGAACACCTAAACAAAACATCCTAGATCTCAATAAATAAAATTTTCCAGTTGAAAATCTTTATTCATTACATAGTGAAATGCGTTGAGAACCATGGAAATCAAAATCCTTATCCCATGGAGGTCTGGACTCGGACCTGTCTCTTGGTATCTCCTCCATGCTCTTGACACTGTGCTGGGAGACACAGCAAACCTTCTTGCCATACTGGATGAGCTGCACTACCTGAGCAGCTTCTGTGGGTTGCAGACACCACCTCATGCTGCCTCTAGTGGTGAGGGCACTGGCAAAATGCAAAAGTGACCAAAAATCAGCCAGAAAGGATGAGGACAGGGAAATGGTTTATGGCCACCACCTGCAGAACCATTCCTTTATTGGGGTTGTCTTGCTAATTGCCTCTTTTTTTTCACCTGTTGTCTGTTTCATTTGCACAACAGCAGGTGAAATTGATTCACAATTAGTGTTGCTTCCTAACTGGACAGGTTGATATCCCAGAAGTGTGATAGACTTGGACTTCTATTGGAATAATTATGTGTTCCCTTTATTTTCTTGAGCAGTGTATTTCTTTCTTATATGAAAGATTTACAAGCTTAATTTTAGCTGTATCTGCTCTTATCTTAAGCTCCTGTCATTTTTTACCACAGGGGATCCAGCGGAGGATCACAGTAACTCTCATCCATGAAAAGGGTAGCGAGCTCCACTGGAAAGATGTTCGTGAGCTGGTTGTGGGTGAGTAGTCTCTCCGCAGGGATTACTAGTTCTAGGTCCATCAGTAGCAAACTGGCACAAAGCAGAGACACAGCTCACATCAGACTGTCACAAAAGCGAGAAGAGTGTGTTTTTGTGTTAGTTTCTTCACTCGCATAGAAGATTCAGTGGATGTCCTGACAATACGATACAACACCTTCATAACAAAGGAAGTTCACCAAAAATATCTCACTGTTTTCTCATTAATGATTCCAGAGTGAGAAGTTTTGTTTGTTTAGCTTCTACAGCACCTGTGACTTTTAGACCAAATACACTTACACTTTTTATGCATTTATATGCCATCAGACAAAGTCACGTGAGCTCTTGTGATGACAGTATGCTGATGTTTCGTTCCATTTGATGTTCCAACAGGTCGAATCAGAAACAAAGCTGAAGTGGACGATAGCGCTGCTGATGCTGTCCTGTCCCTCAACATTATTTCTGCCAAGAACATCAAGTCATCCCATAACTCCAACAGGTAGCTCAAAGGCTCACAGAGCTCTCATTATATTTAGTTATACCCAATAAACTACGTACTGTATAATATTTCAATTTGCAAATCTATTGTTGGTTTTTGGTTTATTTTTATGTTGTGACTAAAGCTTGAGCACAGGCTTTTTCTGCTTGAGATGGTTGAGAATGAACATTTTTAAAACACTTCAGACAAGAAACTAACATTTCTGTAATTAAATTATTGCCACCTGTCGTAATTGGCATATAGTTTTTAAATGTGTTGCAGTTTAGAAACAGTATGTGGGATATTATTTTAAAAACTAACGTATGTGTCCTTGTGTTTCTATTCGCTCTCTAAGGAATTGTTGCTTGACCATTTCCATTTTCACTGCAGTTAATTTCCCTGTTAATTTGCTCCATTGTCTCTGTTGCCTGACTCTTTGTGCTTCTCTCTTTTTTTCTTGTGCGATCTCTTTTTTCCTCCCCATGCTGCTGGACTCATGTGCTCAGACTTTCTATTGATAAGGATATTGATAGGTACCAGTGAGCAGAGAACATAAGGGTCTTTCTTTGAAAGACCTTTATGCTTCTCTTTAGTCTTGTAGATTCATAGAAAGTTGTCCATAGTTTGTGTTTGCGTGTTGCTTTATTTCCATCAATATTTTATTATAATAATATTTAATTATGGTCTGGAAAAAGACAAAAACAAATCCCATTCAAACTTCCGGGAAAAGTAAACATAATGTTAAATGCAACTGCAGCCCCTGTTTTGTATTGTGATTTTCTTTGCCTTGTATTGATCTTCTGTGGTACCCAGATTCCAAATCAATGCTTTCCTGTTAGCTGTTATTCACAATATGTTAACTCAGCAACAACAAAGGCCTCTGAGGCACCGACAAGCTGGTTCTGTTTCTGTGGATAAGGGTGCCCCCTGCTGATAAAGACATGAACAGTAGAATATTAAAGTAAACGACACTGCTCTGTTAAATGTGTGGTTGTAAGATGGCCGTAAATGAATTTATTCATTTAGCTTTAACTATCTGTAACATAGTCTTTACTTTTATTCTGTAAATCATTTGAATCACAGTTTATATATGACAAGCAGAACATATAAACTTTATACTTTGCACACCACCATTTTCATTTATGCCAGCTGTCACACAGTGCTCTTCTCGGGACTGCACTCGGCACATTCCTGACACTCCGTTACTAACTGCTGCTCATGTTGTGTCTATTGTCAAGGTCTCACCTCGGTGTGTTTCCTCACATGTTGTCACGATCAGGCATATGTGTGAGGGCCACTTAAGTCACTGCACCGTGTTCACTGCCTAATCTCTCAGGGTTTTCCTCTCACCTTCGATAATATATTTTTATCTGTGCCACTTTAATACTATTTGCAGAATTATGTTCTGCTTTGTGCACAGAAATCTGAACGATTCTAGTGTATTGCATTTAATAAATAGGATTTCACAGAGCATGGCGTGTGAGCTCTGCACTCACTGGCCACATTATTAGGTACACCTTTACAATCTAATGCAATCCAATACATGAGCTCTGCCATGAAGTCTACTTTAAAAAGATTATATTTTTAATGTCTACACATACTGGAGTGAATTGTATTATTACTGAACTCTACTCTGAACTAACTCTAATGTTTTGGACCCCTCATTGATGTAAATAGGAAGCCACCTCTTGATATAATGCTTTCCCTTAATGCTCACCCACTATGACTTCAATAGTAAACATATTTGACAGTTTAAACTTAAAAACATAACCAAAATATAATAACCTTGTAAAAGTATAATTCTCATCAGAGCTGCTGTGTTGGATTACATAAACTCCTTAGCTCATAAATTGGCCAGTGATTGTATATTTTTGTTTAAACCTGAACATTTTTTTTATTTCCCCCCTCAGGACTTTCTACCGCTTCGAAGCAGTGTGGGACAGTTCCCTGCACAACTCCCTCCTGCTGAATCGAGTCACTCCATATGGAGAAAAGATCTACATGACGCTCTCTGCATATCTGGAGGTCTGTCGCTGCTTCTACTGAGTTGTATCTCTCTGCATGTATTTTCCTTCTGTGTGTGAAACACACTCACTGTGTGTCCTCTTCACAGCTTGACCATTGCATCCAGCCTGCTATTATTACCAAAGACATCTGCATGGTCTTCTACTCCAGGGATGCAAAGATCTCCCCTCCCCGTTCCCTCAGGAACCTCTTTGGGAGTGGATACTCCAAAACTCCTGACTGGTGAGACTTCTGACATTCCAACACATTCTTTTATATAATCCAAATCTTTTTTTTTTTTTTTTTTTTTTTTTTAAACTTAAAATGAATCTCCTCTGCTGCATTACAGCAATCGAGTCACTGGCATCTACGAGCTGAGCTTGTGCAAGATGTCTGACACTGGAAGCCCAGGTATGCAGACAAAAAGAAATCATGAAAATAAATTTAAAAAAAAACCAGCTGATTGTTTCTATGATTGTTATAATTCCTCTGAAGAAGTTCGTCACAGTGAGTTTTTCTTTCCAGGGATGCAGCGGAGGAGGAGGAAGGTTCTGGACACCTCAGTGGCTTATGTGCGTGGGGAGGAAAACCTGGCTGGCTGGAGGCCCAGAGGAGACAGTCTCATCCTGGAGCACCAATGGGAGCTGGAGAAAATGGAGCAGTTGCATGAGGTTGGTCCATCGGATCTCAATGTGTAGAAGAGTAGAACAAAGTCTCTCCTGTTTATATGAGAGTCTTACATCACATTCAGGGGAAACAAAACTTATCCTGCCTGTCATTCCTCCAGGTGGAGAAGACCCGTCACCTGCTTCTGCTGAGGGAGAAGCTGGGAGAGGCAGCTCCAGTGGGAACAGCTCCCACCAACAAGTCTCTGAGCGAGACCATGTCCCCAAGCTTAAGCTCAGGCACCTTGTCCACCTCTACCTCCATCTCCTCGCAGATCTCCAGCACCACCTTTGAAAGCGCCATCACGCCCAGTGAAAGCAGTGGCTACGACTCAGCTGACATCGAGAGCCTTGTGGATCGTGAGAAGGAGTTGGCTACTAAGGTGAGAGGACATTTTGTATTATGGGATATTGACAGTAAAGATTGATTCTTTGCTGCATACTGTAATTGACTGCTAACTGCTTCCTATCCTCCTGTGATGTGGACTGACCAGTCTCATCTTTGTTGTGTTGTAGTGCCTGCGCCTCCTGACACACACCTTCAACAGTGAATATAACCAGGTGGTGAACAGTATCAGTGACTGCAAGGTGAAAAGTGGCGCAGAGAATTTTTTTTTTTAACTTTGGTTTGATAGTTAACCAGCACAATGTCAATGTATGTAATTACCATCTCTATCTTTTGTTTTTGATTGCAGCTGTCTGACATCTCACCCATCGGACGTGACCCATCAGTGACCAGCTTCAGTAGTGCCACCCTCACCCCCTCCTCCACTTGCCCTTCTCTGGCTGATTCCCGCTGTGGCTCCATAGACCAGAAGTAAATATAACTTATTTTTAGTGTTTCAATTGTTCAAAGTTGCCGCTTTTCTGCATTGATAACAGCCTCATGGAGTAGTCACCTGGAATAGTTTTCCAAGAATCTGAGTACTTGTAGGCTGCTTTTCTTTCACTCTCTGGTCCAACTCATCCCAAACCATCTCAACTGGATGTAACTCACGTGATTGTGGGGGCCTGATCATCTGATGCAGCACTCCATCATTCTCCTTCTCAGAAAAATAGCTCGTACATAACATAAATGTGTGTTTGGGGTACTTGACCTGTTGGAAAACAAATATTAGTCCCACTAACAGCAAACTAGATGGGATGGCTAAATGCTGTGGTAGCCCTGCTGGTTAATCTGCCCTAAAATTTGACTAAGTCACCAACAGGGCTCAATACACCTTCTCCTACATGCCTCATAATGGAAACCATAGAATAGAACCAAAAATCCCAAATTTGGACTCATTCGACTTATCTTGACTGACATTATCTTCATTTCCTAAAATAATGACGGACAGTCTTTTCTCTTTATTTTATGGTCTCATACCCCTTTTTTAAAAAACAGGTCCCTGACATCCTCAGTATGTGTCAGAGCCAGCTATATGGATTTATACATCAGTTGTAGTAGCACTAACAGGGCTATTGACTCTGTTTCCACCATTTCTCTGCACAAGACAACTGATGGTCTAAAGAAGATAAGACATGTCACACTGTTGAGATGACACTGCAAAGTGAAAACCATTACAAGTGACTACCTTGTGAATCTGATGAGAATGCCATCGGAGCACAAAAGCTTAAATATAGCTACATTAGATATTTTAATAAAATATAACACATATTGTGGGTTATTTAACATGTTTTTGATCAGTATTGTACAGTGATGACAATAGTAAAAATAAAGAACCACTGAGGAAGAAGTTGTAACTAAACTATTGACTGATGGTGTATATTTCTTTTAAATATCAACCAATAACTGTAAAAAGTGGAGTGTTGTTTACTGTCCAAAATAAAAAACACATAACTGACAGGTAATGACCAGTAATTAGCATGATGCTAACTTTGTATACTTTATTTGTAAGGACCCCAGAGAACAGCTCTCGTGCCTCCAGTCCCTCCTGCTCAGACTATGAGAATTTCCCAATGGTTCCCACTCTGGAGACTTCTTATCTAGCACGGGCTGGAAAGAATGAGTTCCTCAACTTGGTGCCTGATATTGAAGAAATGAGGCCAGGGTGAGTAATGCCATGTTTTTTCTTCTGCTGACATTTTAGTATTTATGCTTTTCATTTCATTTGTTGTGTGCAACGTCGTCATTTCAAATCATGTCAATATGATACAAATCTTGCAGCCCAAACAAAAATTGATCCTGTTTTCTAATCCAAGCAAAAATTAAGTGAATTGATTTGATCTGCTCAACATGGATGATTTCAACTGGAACCAAATTGATCTAATTCTGCCTCACAATAAAAGACTGGAAGGTCAAACCTTTTCTTTATTTCTTATCAGATCCGTTGTGTCTAAGAAGGGTTTTCTGAGCTTCATGGAGCCACGCTCCAACTCGTGGGTGAAGCACTTTGTTGTCGTGCGTCGGCCCTACGCCTTTATCTACAACAGTGACAAGGACCCGGTGGAGCGAGGTGTCTTAAACCTCTCCACAGCACAGGTGGAATACAGTGAAGACCAGCAGGCCATGCTCAAGGTACAGTTTCTAGTCCAATCTTTATTCACTGCCGCCCGTAGAGTAATTGATAATTCACACAGTGAATATTCTTTTGTGCCTTGACAGGCGATAAACTGTGTCAAATTTATCAGTATATCAATGATAATAAAACACAAACTTTCATAACTGGTGACCCGATTTTAGCAACCTAAAAACCTGAGTGGTTATTTATCTGATAGAACTCCTAAAGATGTATGCAGTATGGCAAATAGTTTTTTGTTTTTTCAGACTCCTAACACATTTGCTGTGTGCACAAAACATCGAGGAATCCTGCTGCAGGCCAACAACGAGAAGGACATGAACGACTGGCTGTACGCTTTTAATCCTCTGCTAGCAGGAACGATAAGGTGAACACACATCTCTTACAGTACACTTAAAAAGAGGCAGCTTTACTGTAGGTCTCTCAGAAATTACATTCTCATCTCATCACAACATTTCTACTGTTACCACAGATCCAAGCTGGCGAGGAGGCGCAGTGGCCTAACGAAGAACTGAGTGAATGGACCGACACACAGGAAACCTCGGCTTCCATTCTTTCTGAAAAGCCTTTGAACATACCAAGTGTTAACACTTATTAATCATTGTGATTCTTGACAGTTTTCTCTTGTAAGTAGACTTGTGGCTTAAGTCTCCTTTCATGCGACTAAAAGTTTCATTTCCAGATGATTTTTCCTTCCCTCTCCCTCCAAGAACCCCCTGCCAACTTAGCTTCCTTCCTTTTTCTCCCCCATCTCCTCCTTAGCTTTTTGTGTTTTTGTTTTATGACAATGTTTAGTCTAATTTTCCGTTCCGCTTTGTTGTCATTCCCTAACTTCCTATCTAGTAGCATGTTGTAATAGTCTACTTGTGTGTGCACGATTCAGAAACTGTTATTTCTGGCCTCAACTTTTCAGTTTGCCAATCATCTGTGAAAATTGTCTCTATCAGTGTTATTTGTCTCCCGAGAGAGGTTTTATTTTATTTTTGTTTTATGTTAATATGCCCGCATGATAACTGCAGCAGTCCTCAGGAGAAGATCAGTTTTGCTTACTCAAAAAACTAAAACATACATTTGAGACCGTAAAAGGAAAATATAGAAATATGTCCATGTGAGTTTACACTCTGCTACAGAAAAAAGGCTACTTCAAGAATTATTGCTGCTAATGAATTCATGAGTTTTTTTCTCTCAGTGAGATCTATATCAGGCTGCTCCTTAAAGTAGACTCTAGATCTCCTGTACATCTTTTAAAAGGCTCCTAGAATCAAAATGTGAAAAATTAGTCCCAACTCAGCAAGAAATGAGGGCAGCACTGTCATACATGGGATATTTAGATCCCACTCCATGTACATACACCAACCCCAAATAGTGCCGTCAGTCAGTGAGTTATTACTTACAATCATGCATTTGCGTTAACATAAAAAATACACGCTAACTGAAAAAACATGCAGAAGATCTCCTGCATAAACAATGGATTGTTCCTGCAGGAGTCCCTGTATTTTTACTATGTCATGTCAACGAAAAAAATCAGGGTTTTGAGAAGATCATGAGAAGGAGGGAGATGAAGAGTACTGAAGATTGAATATTGTTTGTACATACAGTGTGTTCTGGGATCAGTGTGGTAGTCATTTATGACATTCCTCTCAGCTCCTCTAGCGCTTAACAGTTTTTTCTTACACTAAAATGTTGAGACTCAGACCTAAACAGTCTCTGCTAGTCTTATTAATTTATTAAACCATCGCATATATGTGATACTGAAGACAAAACAAAGTATGGTGAAATAGGGAGGGAAGAAATGAGAAGGAGAATGAAGTAGCGACGCTCTAGCCTTGACGTCAGTAGTTAATTTATGCCGCTGCTAGCACACAGCCTGGGGACACACAGCGATACAGTCAATTCCATGACTCCCCTCATTGTCACACCAGTGTCAGGAGAGGTTTCTGAAAAGTCAAGTAATTCAGCAGCACCACAAATTACCATGTGTTCATTATTTGTTTGTGTTCCTCAATCGAAACCTCATCTATTTCTCACCGGGGTGGGGATAGGTTGTTTTTTTTTATTATTATTATTAACATTTTTTTTTGTACTACGCTACTAATCATTCCATAGTAAGTATGTTTTATATGAAATGTAACAGAGGGCATTTATATCTTAATTTCTAACCAACTATATTGGTGTTTAACCTTATTTTGCACATTAACACATATCTATAGCAAGACGAGGGCAGGTCACATGTTCTGAGTATCAGGAACACTGACGAGCACATATCAAGGCTTCACTGGATAGCTGTTTGTTGAAAGAATGAGGTGATATTAAAGGGATGGCATATATGAAATGTTTTACTTCTAATATTCTTTGTGAAAGTTTTTTGCTCCGTACAGCGTAATACAGCTGCTACATCGGACTTTATGGTAAATTCTGACATTTGGTGCCTCTGTCTCTACACAACTGTGATAAGTACAGTTGGGCATAAATAAACACTGGCCAGCCAACCAGTAGTATGCCTAGTGTAGCATGTGAAAGGGATGTTGGTGTTCAGTGTGTTGAAACAGAGGCACCTGTTACCTGTTACAAGTATTAGTGGAACTAATGTCAACGTATCCAAATATTTCGTTGATGTAAAGACAAAATGTCACTGCCCACAGGTTAACCAGCCTGCTGGTCAAAGAAAATGTTTCAGAAAAGATATTTTGTCAGGTAGCCCATACAGAACAAAATAAGAAACAAAAATTATCTATGCACTGATCAAAGCTCAAAGTGCAATGTACCTCACATTAACGCCAGTGTACTCAACATGTGGGAGATGCATATCCATATGATTACATGTCGGAGCAAAGATTTTCACTTCAGTGACTCATTTGCAGAGATATATTATTTGTGGATTGTGTATTTATTTTTTGCAATGTACATATTAGTTTGCAGCTCTTTGCACATATTAATAAAAAGGTTCAACTAACTGATCAAATAAAGTCTGTGCGGTTTAGTTGTTCTGCTCAGAGTGAACCAAATGACGGTGTGATAGCCTGTTCCAGTCTGAACTGGGAGAGAGTTGAATGTACTATGAAGATGTGTTTTTTTTCCATCATTAAAAAAAACAAAAACTAAAATGGAAACCACTGCATCTTTCCAGGGGAGGTGTGTTACAATAGTGCTTCCTCTTTATTCGAAAGTGGTTTCAGTGGAAGTCTGCTTTTGATTTGAAGAATAATTACTCAGTACTCATGCAAGCCAGCCATCTGAATCATAACAAAACAACAGCTTAATTTATTTTTTCTAATATCAGGGAGTATAATACAGTAGCTAGTATCTAAAATGACAGTAAACTATATGTTGATGTCTTTCTTCACCTCAACACACTTTTTTCCATTGATGCCTTTCAAACAAAAACTAGCCATGATATTTTCCATCTTCCCCTCTGACAATTAATATCAGATAACTTTGTTCCCTTTGGAAGACAAACCATGACATTAACACTGTACATTATTTATCAGACTGGTTTCATTTTCATACTTATTTTGTAAATATCTGTGTTGTATGGAGCTTGAATTAAAATGTAAATATGTTTACTGTATTTGTAATAATTATAATCCATTTGCTGTATAGCATAGATGTGTCATGCAGATATCCTAATTCTGTGTATGGTAATCTTGCACCATTGAACTGTTTAGTGAATGAGGCAACAATAAAAGTGCAAACTGTGCATTAGCAGAGCAAGTGCTCCTTGTTTGTCTTCTCCTTTGGGTCCAATTTCACTCCTGGAGCATCCTGGAGTTTTTTACACCTTCTTGATATTCTAAGGTTTTCTGTATTTCTATCTGCAAAAGAATAAAAATAGATTAAATGTTTAGAATGACAAAACTAACAGTATTCATAAGCCAGACTTTAAAACAGTCAGAAGACTTAGTACCTCATAGTTTAGACTCTTCATTTTGTTTATTTTATATGTATAATTGATTTAGTATCTCATCATTTTATCATTTTTTAGCCTTTATAATTATTTCTCACATTTGGTGTACAAAATCAACATTTTGAATCATCTTATTTTTACAGTTACCATCTGAATTACATAAATTATCATTTTTAAAATTCAAATTAGAAAGACTAAATATTTCCTTATACTCCCTACAGCTCTAAGTTTACTTTTTCATTTTTCTGCCAGAAAGCACCTATCACTGTATTTTCATTTCCATGGACAAGGAGGACACACTCCCCTCTGTGTCTCATGCATGGAAAACATTTCTCACTGTAAAGTACTTGGGCATTTACCTCCCACAGATTTCCAGCAGTAGAAAGAATAAGACATAGATTAATAACTGTAACTACTCTCATGTTACATAGAGGAGAAGACTCTAAACATCGCTATCATGTAAAAAGAAAAAGTGCTTTCTGCTTTACTTAATATATAAGAAAGCAGAAATAAGCACAACAGTGTATTGTGTATGTCTCCAGTTAAATTACATTGTATAGCTGTGGTTGGATGAACTGTTTCTGATGCACTAAAATGAAATAACTAAAAACCTTTGATGCAGGGACTCAAACTTATCAGCTAATAAAGTAAAACCAAGCTGTGCTAATTTAATAATGCTATTAACAAAACTCTATAGTAAAAGTACAAAATAATAATATATTTTAATTTAGAAGTGTAGCATTAATGCATTGTTATTAATATGTGTCTGTAACATTTTATTGTCTAGCTGATAGGCAGTCTAGTCCTGCTGTTCCCAATCTAAGGGTTGTGTGAAATGTTTACGTGGCAAGGATGAAGATTAATGTTTTACATTTGCATTTACGTAGATTTTTCACACTTTTCTTTATTTGTATCCCTTCATGTAAAATACAGGACCATTTTATATCTTTGAGTTTTGATATCTAAATGAAGCCAGTTTGTGGTGGAATTGCTAATTACTCATAGAAATCAAAAATGCCAAATGCATATTCAACAAATATTCTTTCAAACCTCAAATGCAATATAATGTCTTTAAATAACATAAAGACAGTAAGTTGTTTCAGAGAAACTGTGATGGGCATTTGACTCGACGTTTCAGAAACTAAACAATAAACTGAAAGATAATTAGATTAACTGATAATAAATGTAATGATTATTTAAAGATTAATATGAAAAATAGCTATTAATCTATCTATGTCATGTAGTGGCACAGAAGTACACATTATAAGACAATTACAGAACATGTACCTCATTTATCGATTTTATAAGAATTTGTTATTTAACAGTCACAGTAATCACTTGTGGGCGTGTGCTGATATTTCACAAGTGACAGTCGAAGCAGCCAATGGGAAAAGGAATACGTCTGCTCAGGTTTCTGAACCAATCAAAACATCGCTCCAGCTCGCACCTCGTCCTCTGATTGGTGGATTATGTACGAGCAGCGTTCCTTGCACCGATCACGTTGAGATGAGAAGGAGGAAGTGAAAAAGCAGCGAGGAGGAAGTCTGAGCTGAAGTGGATTTCTAAGTGAGCTCGGCTGTCATTTGGACACTGTTACTTCACAGTAAACCTACACGCAGTACATCATGGCTCAGTAAGTTCTTCAGTGTATTTTTACTTCTTTATATGTTAACTGGGGCGGCTGTAGCTGATTAAATTATCGTAACGGTAGACGACATGATAAAATTACCATTTCGCCCATTCATCTACACTCAGCAATAGATAATGACAAAGTGGAAACATTATTATTATAAGTGTTTAAAATGTACTAAAAGTCTAAAGCTGAACTCGTCGTCAGTTGCATGTTGTTGCCTGTAATTTTCCCATAAGATGCTTCTCAAACTTGGAGCCACCTGTGATCAGTTAAAACTGATTGGACTCGGTTGAACTTAATGTTAAAATAAAACGGCAACACAAGGTTGTTTTGGACTCCCCGCAGCGACAGCGCTTTGGAAAGTGGTCAAGTTGTCACTTTTAAGATCGTGTTTTTATTTCCTTTGGAAAAATATCTTATTGTAGTATATATATTCATCGTAAAGTCAGAAATATTAAGTTCTCACTCATTGAGACCAGATTCCCATCTGATGCTCACATAATGGGATTTATTACTGTTTGTTTGTTTGTTTCACAGAGCAGACATTGCACTGATTGGTTTGGCTGTCATGGGCCAGAACCTCATCATGAACATGAATGACCATGGTTTTGTGGTAAGATAACTTCTGAGTTTATTCAAGTTACTGGAAAATAACTAAATCCTTTTTCTAAAGTTAAGGGACATATTTTCACTTAATAGCAATTTAAACTTCACAGCGGACATGTTCACCCCCAGTGTTGGGGAACCAGTTGTTAAGCATATGTACGGTAGCTAAATCTAACTCCACCTAAAGAAAATAAAATGATATATTAGTGACTGAGACCTGAGGAATGAGTTTTCCTTTTTTGATATTTTAAGTACATTTTACAGGTGATTCTGATACTTTTTTACTACTACTTGTTTGATACTTGTAATGGAATATTTTCACATTTTCTATTTCTACCACCACTCGCCTCCTTTTTGACTCTGATCTTCTCTCCACCAGGTCTGTGCCTACAACCGAACTGTGTCCAAGGTGCACGACTTCCTGCAGAACGAAGCTAAGGGCTCTAAGGTGATTGGAGCAGAGTCTCTGGAGGACATGGTGTCCAAGCTGAAGAAGCCCAGAAGGATCATACTGCTGGTCAAGGCTGGACAGGCTGTGGACGACTTCATCAACAAACTGGTCTGTAGTTTGTGCTGAACTGAGTTTAAAATGAGTTGTGGCAAACTGAGTCCTCCTTTATTAAATAGATTCTTTGCACTGCGTTTGTTTCTCAGGTTCCTCTTCTTGAGGCTGGGGATATTATCATTGATGGTGGCAACTCGGAATACAGAGACACAACAGTAAGTCAGAGGATCTCTGTTTTGCAGTAAAGCTTCATTTCTGATTGGGGATACTGTCATTGCACTTGTGTGTTTCTGTCTTACAGCGGCGGTGTACAACCCTGAAAGAGAAGGGCTTGCTGTTTGTTGGCAGTGGAGTCAGTGGTGGAGAGGAGGGGGCACGTTTTGGACCCTCACTTATGCCAGGAGGACACAAAGAGGCCTGGTGAGTCACAAACCTCCTCAGGCTACCACTTAGCTGTGTACACATGCTAACAAATACTTACTGATTAAATATGGTAGCATACCTGTCTTCAGAAGATTTAATCCATCATCATGCATGTGATAATGGTTTTAACTGCCGTTGCTTTATTTTTAAGGCCACACATAAAGGACATCTTCCAAAGCATTGCTGCCAAGGTGGGAACAGGTGAACCTTGTTGTGATTGGGTGAGTGTGTTTTTTTTTTTTTTTCCTTTTTAAATGTACATAACTGTTACTACACTGACCAGTAATGTTTTATTAAATCATCTCACAAATATTCTGACTACCTTTCTGCCGCAGGTTGGAGATGAGGGTGCTGGACATTTTGTGAAAATGGTCCATAATGGTATTGAGTATGGAGACATGCAGCTGATCTGTGAGGCCTATCACCTGATGAAGGATGTTCTGGGTATGAACCATGATGAGATGGCACAGGTGAGCTGTGTGATATAATCTTAAATATTTGGTTTGTTGTTTTTGTATAGAACTGGGATGTGTTAGCTGACTATCTTCTGTCACGCTGTTCTATCACTCAGGCTTTTGACAGCTGGAACAAGACAGAGCTGGACTCCTTCCTGATTGAAATCACAGCAAACATCCTTAAATACAGGGACTCTGATGGTACACATCTGCTGCCCAAGATCCGTGACAGTGCAGGACAGAAGGGCACGGGGAAGTGGACAGCCATTTCAGCTCTGGAGTACGGCACACCTGTTACTTTGATCGGTAAGAAGGAGGAAGAAGCTGTAGACAAAGAAGTATCTGGTTTCCTTCTCCCGACTGCTTTCAGTAAACTGTTAGTCATGATGACTCAGCCAAAAAGTAATAGGTCACACTGTTATTGTTTCAGCCCTGTGATAGACTGGTGACTTATCCAGGGTGTACCCTGCCTCTCACCCAATGAGAGGCTGCTGCAGCCCCACGATCCTTAACAGGAAAAGTGGTTAGAGTGATGGATGGATGTTAAAGTTTCAACATGGCATCAACATATTAAAAGGCAGCTAACACAAAGCCTGGCTAGTGAGCCTCCTCAAAGAAGATTGAAGGCTTTTGTGTGTGTGTGTGTCCTGCTCATCTAAAGTGACATAAGTGGGATTTGGCTTTGGTCTTTGCTTTGTGATTGTCAATTTTATATTATATTTTAACTGCTGGAGGCCAGATTAATATTTCAGGACAAAAAAGGTGTCATTACCTTGAGAAGAGTTGATGTTCCTCTTAACAGATATCAGTTTAGATATTAAACTTGCAGTTAAAGGAATCCAATAATAAGTGGAAACTGAAGACTCTTATTACATCTGTGATACACTGGTATTCATATTAGGTTTTCTTTTTAAGCCATGTTTCCTGTACAAAAAGTACAAAAGGCTTCATTGTTTGCTTGTGTGGGTTGAGCTGACAGGTCGGTGCAGTCTGCATGAGAGGATTTCTGCTCCCAATAGAGGTAACATTCCTCACCAGGACGGTTTATTCACTGGACTCTCTCTCTCTCTCTCTCTCTCTCTCTCTCTCTCTCTGACTCGGCCTGTGGGTTGCATCACCGGCTGAGCAGTTTTTAGCAAGTCATGCTTATCCAGTTTTTTTCCCCTCATTACAGTGAGAGCCTTTATTTCTACTGCCGTAACTGGCAAGCCCCTATTTTTTTTCTATAGGGTAGTGACAGCAGGTAAGCCCTGCTGTAACAATAGTATTACTACAGTCATGCTGATCCTAGTGTTTTTTTTGTTTTGTTTTTTTATTAGCACACTATGGGTGTGACAAAATCTTGTGCCATGAGGCCTCACAATATTTAAAAAGC
>OMLM01005140.1:253057-274848 GCA_900302695.1 Helostoma temminkii
TATTTGGTCACTATTCAGGTGTGGACCAGTTGTACTGGTGAGGAATAACAGCAGCAGTCAGTTCAATGTGGTCTGTTTCTGGTAATTATTCTTATACAAAAGATCTTCCCATTTAGACTGTGGTGTGCTGAACACAGAAAGAGGTTTAACTCGGATGATTTTATATAAACCTGTTAAAACATTAGAAACCCATATACTGTACAACATCATCTGGAAGATCTCAACCTGCCACTATTGGGAGGAAGCACATGAATTCATACTGTTCCCATGCTAACAGCAGTGATTATGTATTCAACTACATTGTGCATTTTAAGCATTTAACAAAATATTACATGACCATATGCATATTTGTCCCACTTAAATTATTAGATCATCAAACTAATTTTAGCATTACATAAAGATAAACTGAGTTAATACAAAACGCAGATTATATGATTTCATTTATTCAGAATAAATTTATTTAGAAGCTGTCTGACAAAGTGAAGCTAAAAGATCCCAAAGAGCAACACATCATGACGTGATGTAAAGAAATACAAGATACAACAGATGAGAAACAAAGTAATTGACATGTATCAGTGTGGAAAGGGTTCAAAGACATTTCTAAGGCTTTGGGCTCCAGCAAACCTCGGTGAGAGCCATTATCCACAAATCGAGGACAGTGGTGAACCTACCAAAATTAGTCAAAGAGCACAATGACGACTCATCCAGGAGGTTATAAAGAAACCCAGAACAACATCTAAAGAACTTTAGGCCTCACTTGCCTCAGTTACGGTCAGTGTTCATTGTTCAACAACAGGAAAGAGGCTGGGCAAAATGGCATCCATGAGAGAGATCCAAGGAGAAAGCCACTGCTGACCTAAAATAACCTTCACCTGTGTTAAATTCTTTATTTTCACAAATACTCTAGTTCTGGAGATTTTCTGGCCACAAGATGGCGCCATACTCATGAAAGCAGAAAAGGAAAATGCTTTGTATTAAGGCTTGAAAGGTTTCTGGCTCCTTTTCCCCTGACAATGATGTAAGCTTCAATGTCAGGCCTTGATTCAACAATTAAATAAACACAAGATGCTTTAAACTGTCAAGACTTTGGTGGTGACCATCACCTGAGCTGATCTGATTTAGTGTTTCTTTACTTAGGTCCTGTCATGTTTTTTTTAAATTACTGTCAGTGTTTTTTTTATAATACATGCAGTTTATGATATCCAGCAGGAATGTGTTGCAGAATTTTACTGCATACACTGTTTTAAGATTACTCTTTGTTCCTCTCAGCTGGATCTTTGCCAGACATGGTTTAAATTGCTTTCAGGCTACAAACCCTACCACACAGTGTGTTTATACATTTCAACTCTTCAGTCATCAACTGGTGAAGACAAACTCCTAGAAACATGTATTCTAATCAACCCGTAAGCTGTAAAGTCCAATAAATAAGTTAAATAAGGTCAAATATCAAATCATCAGGTAGAACATTAACGCTACACTTACTAACCAGCCAGCAATAAATACCAAATGTTTAAAATTATAGCTACAGCTAGAAATAATGAAAAACAAAATCTGATATTAATTTACATTTTATTTACACTGAGAGACAGATGATCAGAAACTCAAACTTTTATTTTGCACTGCAACACTAAAATATTCAGTATACAAAGTGTAAATTCCTGCTGGCATGTTCACTCATTTGTTAAAGTGTCATTCGGCTCACAGTGACTGCATTCATAAACAAAATGAGAACACTTCCCTCCATGTTGAATTTACTTCTGACCAGTCTGAAAAGAAACCTTGTACTTATACTGAGGACAGAATAAGGCACTTGCTGACAGAACTGCAGGTTGTAGGACTTCACAAGTTCACAATAAGAGTATAGATGATCACTGCCAGACTGTTGGTGTGATATTTTTGTAGATATAAACAAATACGTCAGCTCAACTGAGTATGGTCCACTCTAAATTCATTTAGGGGTGGTCCAAAAATTCCTGCTAGTGAGGCGCAGAAGATGCGTGTCAGGATTTAGTCGTGCAGCAATTCCACTGGTGGTTTGCATCGGTCCACCCACCCAAATCTTCAGCTTCTCCATAACTGACTCCAACCTGGATTCAGAGGAAAACCTGGGCTGCCCAAGTCCGAGGTCCCTATACATGTGAATTAAAGTGTTGGTATTTCAATTAATGTAAAGTCAAAAATAAGTCATAGTGAAGAGGCTATTATACCTAGTCAAATTCAGTTTTATTTCAGACTTCCCTTCAATTCACAAAACATAGAAATGCATTCATAACCACTTCAAACACAAACTTTCAATGAGAACTTGTCAAACATTCACCACATGAACCTCTGAGCTCTCTTGCTTCAACACACCAGCAGTGCCCCCCCCCTCTCCCTCCCCCTCCACACAGACTTCACGGGCACAAATTCACATTTTCACACAGAGAGGGTGGTAACAAGGAGAAAATAAAACACACAACCAGACACAGCATTCACGTCAGATCAGACAGCAAGAGAAAGCTACGAAAGGATACAAATAAGTCATAGCACTTGACATTGTTTTTAAAGAATTAAGTTTGAGAGAAAACAATGAGAAAAAGCAGAGACCTTGGGGATCTCAACACGCAATAAATGTCCATGTGATGGCCATTAGTGACACACTCGTACTTGCTTCTTCCTTTCACACTCGTACAAAGCCACAGGTTCTTTGCTACTCTTGCAGGCATTTGTCGCTTAAAAAAAAAAAAAAAAACTTTACACAGACAGTCCTTCTCACACTTGCTTTCTTTCAATTTGCTCTCCCGCTCGCTCACTCTCACTCAGTCCAACACCAATCCCACTCAATGATCTTGAAAAGCGACAAGAGCAGACAAGATTTCTATATCCATAAAAAGGGGAGAGGAAAAAAGAACACCCACCGTCTAACACAGTATATGCAGAGTGAAGCTGTGTTCTTTGTTGATAAAGCATTTACACATGGGAAGTGGGGTATAGATACTGAGATCTGTCGAACATTGCTGCCAATGAGGCTCGTCCTCCAGGGAAATTGGGAAAGAGTTGGTGAACTGCAGAAGAGATTTTCATGAAGGAGTTTCCAAAAGTTGTCAAAAAAAACAAAACAAAAACAAACAGATGCAATCAACCGCTATAGATAAACAATTTTAAAGCCCATTTCTAGGAGCTGACAAGCTTGAGATACTCGTGCATGTTTATAAAACTTGATCTTTCGTGCGCAGTCATCTCTGTGTAGCATTTTCTCACAAACAAAAAGGTGGTGTAGCAGTTTCCACTAGCAGACTTAAGGTTTCACCCATTCAGTGCATGACTACAAAATCAGTCACACACAAGTATAAATTTCTCTTTAACAAAATAAAAGGCAGTGTACTTTTAAATAATAGGAACGTAAGATATAAGCAGTTCCTCCCTGTAGATACTTACCAGAATAACCTAATAGCAACAGAAAAGGTTAACTTGATGCTATCTACATTCCCCAACTAGAAGACTTAGACTCCATAGATGTACCAAAGCCAGAGCTGAAGCCACTGTTGGAGGCGGTGTTAGTGCCTGCAGCCCAACCAAGGCTAGCTGAGCTGGGGCTGCTGTAACTAGTGCTGGCAGAGCTATAGGTCTGGTCTCGGGTTGTAGTGGCTGTGCCTGCTGTTGTGGTCAGACCCTGCTGGTTAGCCAGCATGCCCATCATTCCCCAACTGCTCTGCAGTGCTGCCTGGGCAGCAGCCACCATTGCCGGGTTAAGGCCGAGAGCCCCAAAGTTAACCCCACTGCTACCGCTGCCTAGTCCCCCGCGATTACTCCCATAGCCCTGACTGAACCCACCAGCCCCAAATCGCCCTCGATCCATCATTTGCCTACTATTATTGTGTTTGGGCTCAGCATTGGAGATGTGCACGCTGACACCCTTGATGATCAAGTCCTCTCCACACAGGGCTTGGGCAACCTGAGAAAGAAGAGGAGATTGTTTTTTAATTAATTGGTAATTACAGCATTTATGAATCTTCAGCCTACTTTTTCCGGCGAATCTCACCTGGTCATCAGCAAATGTGACAAACGCAAATGCTCGGAAAGGTTTGGGGATGAAGACATCAGTGACTTCACCGTACTGCATGAAGTACTGTCTCAGGTCATCTGTTGTCATGTCCTCTGTACAGCGGCCAACAAAGATTTTACGGCTCCGCATTGGCTCATCGGGACATGCCTAACAGGACAAACAGGCACAGCCATACAACAAATAATGTAATGTAATAAATATTTATGTCATGTTTAGGTAATGTTTTAGTAACTGCAGATTACTGCACACGAATGTGGGATGGAACTATATTGTAGTTTGCTGCAGGACCCAGTTTCACCACTAAGTGGTTCCCCTAACTCTTCATTGAGATGAAATTACATGCACCCGTTGACTGTCTGTAAGGGCTGCGCACATAATATAACATAAACACAGACTTAAGTGAGTTTCTGTGCTCACTGTGGCAGTCACTGTAAAATTTACACAACAGACTTCTTGGAGTTCTTGCCTGGATAATGTCTGTCTTGCCTTCTGTCGCAGGTTTATTTAAATACTCTAAACATATCTCAAACATACACAACACAAGAATTTATGCATTTGACACTCCTCAGCTTTAAGTACAGTGTGTCTCTGCTGGTGGCAGGAAAAACTCAAACCGTTCCCTGTACTGTAGATAAGGTGCAATAACACAGGGCAGCACCTAAGGATTTTTTTTCCCTCGAATAATCTAAAGATTTCTTTTTTGACTGAAACGTCTGGTTAATTTTAATAACTTTTTTTATTCGATTAAAATAACCAATAACTAATGCCTTTGAATTTATCACATACTGAAATGAAAAAACTACTTATCAAAGAAGTCAAAATTAATGCATTGGAGGCCTAAGTAGGAAATGTTTTGTTTACTATATACAAGCATCATATTTAAGATGCAGCGTTTTGGGCTCGGTTTCTGAAACACAGGTGACCCACGCTCTCACAAAGTGCTAGAAAGTAGTGTTGCCATATTAACACCAGCTCTTGTATGAAATATAACAGATAAAAATGCAACCGCTACTCTTGTGCACTGATACCAACCAGACAAAAGTCAATACAATAAAATTTTCTCATCATTTAGTCTCAGAGAGCTCCAGGATGTTTAGTTGTGAGATGTTTGTACATAGCAGTTGTGTTGCTGTGGTAATGTTGGGCCATTTCAGTTTTACAAGGCACAAGCATGATTTTATTAGATCTGTTTAAAGGATCCCACACTTGTAAAAATACTGTTTGGGCTTTTGAGGATAAAGATACATTTTTAGTATACTGGGGAGTGGAATGTAAACACTGACACGCATCAACACACTGTACGGAAATAATTGCATTTATGTAATTAGTTGCATCGACGCATCACCACAGCCTTAGATACACTGCTTGATTTTCTTATTTGAAACTAGTAGAAATGAGAGATACAGGTGGGGAAATAAGTGTAAGACTTATATATTGTTGAAGATTTTTGTCGTAATTGTTGGACATGTCAGCAACACATTCAGCTCAAGCTAACACTTATTCTCCAGTGAAGGCAGGAAGTTTTGCACCATTGTTTTCTTGGTATTATATTTTGGATATTTCTAACACTAGGCAATCTAAATCTATGTAAACCAGGAGGTCTTTGACTAGTGTTTCAAAATTATATACCTTTGAGTTGGGTAGTTTGCAGTCACACCATCGTCCATCAATCATGTGTCTCTGAGCAATGACTTTGGTTTGAGTTTCATAGTCAGTGAATCGGACAAACCCAAAACCTTTTGAGTTGCCAGTTTTTGCATCTCTTTTGACCTGCGATGAATCAAGAGACAGGTTAACTTTGAGACTCAAACACATTCCTATTAGAAAGTCTAACAAATGCAGACAAGAATATTCATAGTAAGATGACATGTCACTACCTGTACCATGATGACCTCCCCAAAGGTACTGAAATAATCTTTCAGATCTTGTTCTGTCGTTTTCCACGGGAGCCCAAGGACAATGAGATCGGATGTCTTCTGAAAGCCCCTTTTGATTTTCACTGCGGAGGCAGCGTCTATCTCATCCATTTTTCTTTTATTATCTGTGAAGAATAAATACATGTGCCTTAAATCAGCAGCAATAGCAAATTAGATGAAAATTAAAATTGCCGAAAGGTCAAACTTAGTCCCTTTAAGCTCTTAGCTGTTTGGTAGTGAAGGTGGTGCACACCAGTCAAAATACACTACATGGACAAACCAATGTAGACCTCCACATGATCTGCTATATTATTACTATACTATAGGCATTATAAATGTTATGATTACATAAAAGACCCCACTTTCTACTGTTGAAACCTGGCTGCAGGGATTTGCTCGCATTCAGCCACAAGAACAGTAAGCTCAGGTAATGAGGCATACTGTAGGGTCTGGCTTGTTCATTCCTAAAATGGTGGATGGGATTGAGGCCAAGGTTGTGTGCAAGCCAGTGAGGTTTTTGCACACCAAAGTGAGGAAATACCATTTTTTCATGCTGAAAAAGGAAAAGCCCCACCACAAATAAACTACAAAATGCTGGAAGCTGAGTATTGTCTAAAAAATTCATTGTGTACTGTAGCATTAGGACAAAAAAACCCTTAACTGGAAAAAAAAAAGACTCTGCTGCTACATTTATTGTGAAAGCTGAACTAAAATAAATGTAGTAAAGTCCTGCAGAGATAAAGTGATTTAACTTTATGAACATTTTAGAAGCAGGAGTTTCCAAAACTTTGACCATTTCATTTATATCACTGATGTTGGGCTGGATATTACAGTATAAATACCTGTTGATAAAAATAATTAAACAATAATAGTGAACAAACACCTCTCTAACATCTTCTACAACATCAGACTAGGGGCAGCTTCCTTTATCTAACAAACTAGAAGTGCACAGCACTGCCCACCTAACCTGTAGCTCCAGTAATATTAGTCAGTCAGTACCTGTCTCACCTTTGGGATAATTGACAACGTAGACCAGGTTTCCCCAATCGTTCTCTGGTGCATGTAGGACACCCTCCACAAGCCGGACTCCTCTCATGCACTGGGACTCTGGGTTTCTGTACCGCAGCCCGCACGCTCCTGGAAACTGTGCTGCCACCGATGATAGCAAAACAGTACCGTCGTCCTCTGAGGGGATCTCCATGGGCTCTTCGTTTTCATCCTCAGCCACGCGTATATATAACTCTGACATGGTTTCTGGATGGTTGAGCGCTGGTCCAAGTGGAATCAGCTGATGGAGCTCAAGTTATTAGTAAACACCGCAATGATGCACACGAGGTTGTAGTGTTGTAGTGAAGTTTACTTATATTTATTGGGCGACGCAATTGAAATTCAGGAGTGGTCAAACGCAAACAAACTGTGTAAAACGCACACTCCACAACTATCAAAAATTTAATAGCTAGCGGCCATGAGAGCTGATATTTTCTTTCCCACTATCTGCACGCATAAACAAGTTAGCCAGCTAGCTAAGAAGCTAGCAAACTCAAGGCAGCTTCGAAAATGAATGACCATCTAGTTTTGCGCTGGGTTTACTGTCAACACACACATGAGTACGCCTCTTGTACGTGAGCGTATGCCCGAAAAGTGTACGCAAACAACAACATCAACAACTTATCTTATGTTATGAAAACTGAACACGAAATCGTCTCATCACAGTGAACATATTTGCAGCAGCTAACCTCTGTAACCTCAAGCTAGCTAACAAAATGGCTGATCACCTTGTCAGGATGACATCATCTAGTTGGGAGGGCTCACTGTTGATTTTTTTAGGGGTGTCGAAAAAACGCAATCTCAAAACTTACTCAATACGTTGACTTTTAATCTCCACTTTCTGGTTAGTCTTCTATGAATTTTGTTTTATACGCCAAGTGGTTACTTTTACTTTCTTGTTCTGTATCATAATTTACACTAAGAAAAGTCAACACATTATGACTTACCCTTAAAATCTGCCCATGAAGCGTCGCCTTAAAACCCAAACAAAAGGTGCGCACTTGGAGGATACAGTATAATTTAATATATTGTTAGCCAGTCTGAAAAATAGTTACAATTTTGGTCTGCCTTTCTGGCCCTTTGTTCAGCATGTTCAAATATTTAGCTTAGTCTAATTCAATAGTCATCTATTGATGTCATCATGAAAAATAAATGTTTAATAGGCTTATAATGTGACCAAATTCAGGCACACAATAGGAGCAACATCCAACTGATCCTCGGTCCTGCATTTTAATTCCAGTGTTTCCAAAGACACAAACATGTCAGGATACAATTTGTGGAGTTTTTCTATGAAATTAAACTATAAGAAATGTAAAAAATGTATTTTCGAGAAAAAAATGCGAAGCCGTAAATGAAACACCGACAAACCATTTTTAAAACTAAACAGAACATTAAAGAGTTCATTCATAATAGATCATCATCATAAATGTTTCAATGACAAACAAAGCTTAGTTAGAAAGTGTAGTAAAATGGTCTTAAACAGTTTTTTCCACACATTGTTGAGACAGTGATCATTATTTGTGACTTTTTTTGTCACTTGATTTTAATGTGTCAAAGTAAACACAGCTGTTTTACTACCTCCACACTGTACCTACAAATAGCTCAGGGCCAGACTATCCTCTGTAGCTTTTCTCAGTGGAAGTGTCATGGATCACATAGGAAGATGTGGCATACTTCTTACAACTATGTGAGTAACTGTGTCTTGTAAATATGTGGTCAGTGTACTATATATATATTTTATATTAAATATATGTTTTACAGTGTTTTACAGTGTTTTATCACAAGGGGTGTGTTTTCAATTCAGAAAAGAGAATGGGTTGATGACCAAACAGCAAAATTAACAGGTAAATCTCTACTACATGATGTCATGCAGTTATTAATTGTGTTTTCACACAATGACAAAATGTATTTGCATTTTCAGAAGGAGATGTAGAATGTTTTTCTGAATACATGGAAATGTGGATCCACAGGACAAGGATTGAAGGGTTGATGGTCTGGCTGTCTGGGGCCCTACAGATCCAAGGTAAATGACTTTGACACAGTAAGTCAAAATATTAACGTAAATATGAGATAAAATAATCTGCTTCTCAATCAACTCTCTCCTTCCATAAGCAAACCTTGCCTCTCTTGATCATCTAAACCTCCAGCTGTCTGCATGTGGATTCTCACTGCACAAAGACCCCGACAAGAACTTTATTTTTAGAGTCAGTTACACTGGATGTTTAGTCCAGCAACAGGTATGTCACAATTCTAATGAATATCTAACACGTGTAGTATATTCAGACTCCTGTCTGATTGTACTGTGATTGTTCAGCACAGCTTTCACGTCCTTACGCTGAATCTGGTGAAGAGAATAAATCGATTCGGAGCCAGACCACACAGTTTTATAATGACGTGTCCCATGGTTTCTGTATTGCCCAGCAGAGAGCAAATCCAGTGTGATCCAGAGTATATCCAGGTAACAGCTGACTGGAGTTCAACATACAAATCAACTTGTTTTCATTTTTTTGCATTTTGCTACTTGTCATCATCAAAGTAGTTTGTGTTGCTTTGTTATTCTGACAGGATTTGTGTGTGTCTCCAGGTGATCAGACAAGTTCCCCATGACACCTGGAATAATGAGGTAGTGATTATTTTCAATCCCTGAAATTGTGATTGCTGTATAAATATTCACAAATATGTTTGCAGGTGTGTATGATTGAGAGTTTACACATTGGATTTTGCATTACAGTTACACTGGTCACTGTCTTTGAGCGATCACCTCATCGTAGCTCTGGAGGATGCCAGTTTGATCCAGATGAATGTTGACATAAATGGACCAGACATTACAGTCCAAGGCAGGAGGAGGGAAGTCTTGAACCCTGTGAAAGTAAGAAGCCTCAGACATTTTACTGCCATCCAGTGATCACTGACAGCATTACAGTTGAAATGAACTATTTCTGACGGTCTTTTTGGTTACATGAGGTTATGGAAAATGAAGGGGAATTCTTGGCCTTGAAGCTGGTCAGTGGTCAGTATGCCTACAGTTTGGAAGCTACTTGTCCAAAAGGTGGGTACCAGCACAGAACCGGTCCTGAAAGATATTATCTCTGTGTCCTGAGTTACCACTTAGTATTATATGCAACAAAAATCTACATTTATGATTACATGATTAGTTGAATACTGATGGATTCCTCTTAAGCCACTACTTAAGACAAAGTCTTATAGTTTAATCCAGAGGGTCCTAAACCAGAGATCCGCACTGCTCCAAAGGATCACAAGATAAATCTGAAGGGCGATGAGTTCAGAGACTGGGTTAAAAGTAGGAAAAGGCAAACAAACAAGCAAAATTAAGTTCTGTCCCACACATTTATATTTATTTTCAGACTTTTGTGATGCTGCATTATGTAAACATTTATTTCAGTTAAGCTATTTGAGAGATTTAAAGTGGCTAAATAAACTCTGCTCTTATGTAACAGGTGACAAGTCAACACTGAATTGCATTTTATATTTATATGTTTTATACACAAAGTCTTGTTCTCTGAAATACTATACTAAGTACTACTAAGTACTGGTTGAATAAATATTGACTCCTTCTAACATTACATGAATAAACCTTATTTTCCCTGATGTAAATTTCAGTGACTGCATCCACAGCAGAGCAGACTGTGCTGCACATTTTCAAACGACGCATGGGTTTGACCAAGCGAGGCAGCTATGACAACGAAGAACTGACGGTCAGCAGTGTGTCAGTGAACCAGACAGATGATTTCACTGTGCATGACATGAGTGGATTTGTGATACTGGTCATTCCTACAAACCAAATCCTCCAGACCAAGGTTAGTGCTGGAACAGCAGTTAGCAGTCCTGGTAGTCAGAGTTAATGATCATGACGTATTTATATTTAGGTCAGTTTATGAACTTTTAAAAATGTGAGCTCTGTGCGTCTTTTCCTGTACGGAGTCATTATGTTGTAAAACATCTGAACCAAGTTTGTTTTACAGACCTGTGCAGAACGCAAACAACTCATGCAGCCATTCTACAGGGTTGATGTTGTGCTCACCTTCAAAGAGACAAATCACAAAATGCATTGGACCATGGAGAACACGCTGCCATGCACAGGTGAGTTTGCTCCTGATGAGCACAGTAAAACTAAAGTGGTGATTAATTATCAGATGATATTTTGACCACTAGCCATTGACAGGCTTTTACGTTGCTCAAACCAGATACTTAATTGTGCTTGTTGCTCACTAGCAATCACCTAATCCTTCAACTTTAGCACCTTTCATACACTTTAAAGTGAGACTGAAGTGAACATAAACATGTTATATACAATAATAAAACCAAATTAAAACAATAAACAAAAAAAGAAACAAATTTTAGCTTTAATCTTAAAGACACAAGAATTTTCATGTTTTTGTCTGTCTGGTGTATTTCCTACTTTTATTTATTACCATTATTCTAATCAACATACATCTAAATAAATGTGCTATTACCATATTTAACTATTAATAACTACAATGACCTTCATTTAATAAGCTGCAGTATCATTACCATTCACGAGAGTCTGTTTCCAGACATGTGTAGGACATTAAGAAATACAATTACCTTTGTACAGATTCTATGAATATGCAAACATAGTTCATTTCTAAAGTTGACCATTGGATGCAAAATATCTTATTCACTTTACTGAAAGTCTGTTCTCAATGTTTGTGTAATGCAGGCCTGAGTAAGTTGCATGCTTCTCCATAATTGTCTTCCGAAATAGTTTAAATGCCACAAGATCTTACACGTTCATACATGTTAACAAAGATGAACTCAGAGAAGATTTTCCCTTTTAGTGGGTGAATATATAAACACCCCTAGAGTTAAACTCTACACATATGGACAGTAAAGTGCATCATTCAAGAGACCTAACATTAACCAAAATTCATTTTTGAGCGGTTGGGCCTATAACAAGCAGGTGAAATTAGTGGTGGTAATAATAATATTTCAGGATACACATATGTAGAGTGAATGTAGTTTGTAGAGTTACTATAGTATAAAGAACTTTAGGTGGTTTCGTTTGTGTGGACATTGTTTTTACTAAAATGATGATACCTCCACAGTTCAACCTGCAGGGACACATGTCACATCCTCTCCTGGTCCAAACACCACAGCTCTGTCTACACACAACTTTAAAGCTGATGGTTTAACTACGGAACAGCTGTTGTTGAACCACACCTCCGTCCCTGCAGGGAAACTAAAGGACAGAGCTCCAGCTGAAGATATGACTGCTGAGTTTTCCACGACCAGTTCTCCTTACACACAGACAGAAGGTAGCAGTTCCACTTTCCACACCGAAGAGCTGTCAGAGAGTCAAAGTGGAAATTTATCTGTCTCTTCCATCAGTGATTTCAGTAATACAACAACTTCACCAAATTCTTCAGCAGAGCCAAATTTTCTTGAGTCATCAGATGTGACCAAGCCATCATCATCAACATCTTTCTCCCCCACCATTGAAGCTGAGCAGGAATACCCACAATTCAACTCAATTGGTGTAACTAGAGACCAGCAGGAGCAGAGAAGAAGGAAATGGATTTGGTAAAAATAGGAAGAAGATTTGTGGAAAAAACAACACTTGTCACAGCAAACATCTTCATGTCTACTTAGCAAACTACAGTAAAATATGTGACTGTTATTGAAAATAAATGAATTCATATCACTGCAGAGAAGGACAAAGTCAAAAACATTTTTTGTCTTTGTTTTTGTGTATCAAATAAAGTCAAATTTGGCCGTTTGAGTGTAGCTAAAATGTAGTGCCAACACTTTCAAGATTTTTGATTCACGTCTTTTTCTTCTCTTTTCTGTTTCTTTTATGTTCTCCTTTCTGCTGTGTGCTACATGTCTGTCTGCAGTCTTGAAAGGTGATGCTGTTGTCAGTCAGTGCTGTGCAGGTTGATTATACAGGCAGAAATAAAGGCAGACCTCTGCCAGCCGTTGCCTTAGGGTGGACATTATCCAGACGCAGACAAGGCAGGCGTTAAATAAACACGTGTCTGTCTGGGCAGTACAAATATGCTCATGTAGAGAAGACCCTGCAGTTATTGTAGTCGATGCCACTTTTCAGAGAAGCTTTGTGGTATAGAAACTCCCAATAAGGCTTAGACCTTTCGAAAAACACAATGCCCTCTCTGGCCTTCAGAAGTTTTATGTTTTCTACTGTGAACTTGACGCTTTATTAATGCATTTTTTTCTGTCACAGAAAACAAATACAGCGTTGACTCTACACATTCAGCTGCTACTGTAACGTCTTTATGTCTTTGCTGCAGTATACTGTGCCAACAGGAGAGGGCACTATTGCATGAGAGACAAAACCATGGGCCGCCGCCTGCAGCTGCTCAGTTTGCAATTAACCACTTTTTGCACTAAATGTATTTTCAGCCTTTTTTGTTTGTGTTTTGAGCTGAGCTCTTGAGCTGTATGTAAAGACTAAAAAGCAAGGTGTTCTTTAATAAGTTAATTCATCGGTTAAAACCTTCCACACAAGTTTTCCATAATGTTTTAGTGCATCAGATTCTTTTGACCAATATGACTGAAGATGGTTCAGTTTTGCTTACATATCTTTTTTCACCTTTGTTATTGTGACCTCCTGATATGCACCAAAGCATCTGTAAATGATAACAGTGCAGTGTTTTGCAGTTACATGCATCATATACAATGAGCTGTGGGGCAGAAAATCTAAACTTCCTTGTGCCTTTGGTCCCCATCTGTTCAGTGAACTTATGAGCAGGAAATGGAATAAGTGGTGCAAAAAGCACGCCAACATCCCCGGCTCTTTCATGTGGCCTCTCTCGGCCATTACCCTATCTGTACTGACTGTTAACTGTCTTTACAAAGTTAAAAATCCCTTTCATGTTTCACTGTTTCTTTTTTGTTTTAATTTCAGTCAGAGCATATGGCTTGCACATCTGGGAGATGCTAAGCATGGTGGCACCCAACCCCCACACACGCTGCTTCTGTGAAGTGATCCATATATGGTCTTCATTGTTATTGCTCATAATCACTCATCATTATTATAAACAAGTCCTCTCTTGATTGCCCGCTTTGAGTTTTCTCTGTAAAGACACTTAATAATGTGAACTTTCAGAATTTCAAACAAACACGGGTCCTTTTGAGAAAGTGGAAACTTCTGTTAGTTTATTCAGAACTGTGAAACATCACAGTAACATCTTTCTTCACTCTGCCCTGCAGCTGAATTTGCCACCTGTGACTAATCACAGTCCCCAGTTGTGTGTGGGTATCATCAATTTTGAAATAAGGGACACGCAGTGGAGACAGTTGCTGTAAATTTTTGTGTGCACAAACCTCCAAGAAGCTGGAAAAATATTTCTAGTTAATGTTCAGATCTCCCAAAGTGGTCCAACAACGAGAGTGTCTGACAAAGTGAGCCACTTGTGCCATGTGACCACAAACAAGCAATTGGATCAGATCAGGAAATCTGATAAGTCTATCTCATCTCAGCTCATTTGACAATAACCATATTTGTTTCTACATAATAGGAAGAGAGTGTCATTAACTGACTGGCAATTTAATGACACCAAAATGAAGACAAAATTACTACTGTGGACAACTTTGGGTCATTAAATGCCACTTGAGCATCCTCTGCTCTTCGGCTACCAGCTCTCAGGCAGACGGGGTTTCATGCCACTGAAGAGATGCAAGGAGGAAGAGGGGGAGGAAGGCTCAGTGTGGCTTTAAGTGGTTTGCTGGGCCTCTTCATCTAGCTCAGCGGGTAATTACAGAATCATGGGTCAACCACGCATGTAACCACGGTTACGTTGCACAGTAGCAGATGTGCTCATGACATTATCCAGCACCAGAGCTAAAGGTAAATAAAAACAGATGCAGCTGGTTGCTACGGACCTTCGCCAAACTTGTGCATTCCCCTAATTGTTCCCATGTGGGCCTGCTGAGCTGGAGTAGTAAAAGGGGCGGGTATGCCCAGTTTAAGAAATGCCTGTGATTCTCAGCGGGAGAAATTTATGAATGGGACAACAAGCCTCTGATGGTGGTTGTGGTGATATGTGTTTATATGTGTGTTAATGTGTGTGTGTCTGGCATCAGTGGGGTAGTAGTAGTAAAAACGCAGTTTCACCCATTTTCTCATGATTTTCTTTTTCTCTTCTGACCTCCTGGCCCTCTCTGTGCATCCTCACTTGGGTAAAGACCTGCTGGGCTCAATGCTTTCTTTGTCAAACCATGCCTGGATGTGTGTGCGTGACACTGTACAATGTCAGGGAGGTCCCTGCTTGAACCTGAGCCAAGTCGGCTGACGGCCAGATGAAAAATTGAGGAAGAGCCTTGATTTCAGCGATATCCTGTCTTTGCTCTGCATCTGATTACTGTACAGAGGCTGCACAGAGTCTGGTGTGGTGTGAGATTGCATGTTTGTCAGCAGGGTTACAGGTGTATTTGTTACACTGTGTGTGCAGTCACAACTCAGTGGTAACAGGAAGAAGAGGCCTGAGGGTGGACTTGAAATTCCTGATGTAGGGACCTGTTTTGATAGTTTGATAAACAGTTTGTGTTTCCCATATATTCTGTGATGCATTCAGTGAGCTGGAATGTGGTCAATCCTCTTCTTGCCACACACACACACACATGCAAGCACACATGCATGCACGGGCACACACACACACACACACACACACTTACACATCTTTTACACTATGAAAATCCCTGCCAACAGTGCATGCCTCCTCTCCCTCTCTCATTAACCGCAACTGTCAGATCTTCCAGATGAGGAGCAATTAAACCAGATAATAAACACTCACCATCAATTCCTGTTTGTTGATGCTGTTGTTGTTGTTGTTGTTGTTGATGTTGACGAACCGGGGGCTCCACTCCTGCCACCTTAGTGCTAACTAGTACTTGAGTAACATACAAGAGCAGCAAGTAAAGAGTCCTTCATAACACTGAAAAGGCTGCTACCTGCTGCATGTATAGCAACACCAGGCTGATAATAAAGAAGGTACAGTGAGTGTTAACAATTAGATCCTAATCAGCTCACAGCTCACAGAGGCTCCTCTTTTATCCCTGTGCTTCACAGAAAAGGCAAACAAAGAGCTGCAAACTGTCAAGATAAAACACTACTTGGGATTGGTCGTGTCTCAGGGCTTCTTAAAGGGCAGTAATCTTGCCATGTGCTGCTTCCTGAGACGACACGCTGTAAAGACTCCTGTGTTTGCTCTTGTATTGGAGTGATAAGGCTGCTCCTCATCATGCCTCGCTTCTGATGAGGTTCATCTCCCCCGACGATGGGAAGATGTGGAGGTGTTGGGGGGGACAGAGAGGACAGCCATGGAGGGTTTTGACGCTGTAGACGGTGATGGCAGAAAAAAGGCCAGAAAATGTTTCTAATCGAATGCAGGGAGTGAAACCTGAAGCTATTATTGTACAGGAACATCCTGAATTACAGAGTTACCTTTTTATGTTAGGGTTCACTTGTATTATAAGAAAAGTTAATGCCTGTTCTAATGAGGTGAACTGTAGTTGACCCTGAGAGTCAGGCAAAGGTGCATGTTCGCTCGTGATTGTTTAGCCAGAGAAAAAATAGTGCCTGGGATGGTTTTCCACTTAAATTTGAAGGCTGGACAAAGCATTCTTAGGAATTTAAAGACAATACCCTTTCTTTCAAAGGCTACAAAAACATGTATACAGCTGTACAAGGAGTTTCCTGATCCAAAGGCAAAATATGGTGTCAGATATTCCTATTACCAATCAGGATGGCGTGGCCTGGAAAATAATGTACAAGATGAAACTTTGGCCTGTTCAAAAAAAGCAGAAAAAACTGATCTGATTTCCCTTTCTCTGTGGAAAAATGGACGTGGCCTCTTGTTTTGAAACTATATTTCCCTCAAAAACACTCTGAAAACTAAACAAAATTGACAGTGTTGGATTTATTGTCTTCTGCTCTTTTGTCTCCTGTGGCCACTGTTTGTGTCTTTGCCATGGAAACGGCAAGGTTATTTATCTTTACAGCCCGTTTACAATAACGTCCCTTTCCTGACCAAACAACAGAGGAAATATCAGGTCAAGCCTCTTCCCCCTTGTAATGATCAGGTCAATTCAGCCTCAGTATTTCAGACAGCTCATGCACATTCACACGTGTGCCCACACGCAGTCATGCTATTGATGAGAAACATACAGATTGTGATTTACGTTTCCGTCTCCTTGGTGTGTTTTTTTTTAGTAATGGTTTTCTATTTATGCTCTGGATGTTTGAAACCTCGGAAAGTCAGTTCAGGCAGAAACACTAGATGGAGACAGAGAAAACTGACTCCCAGGTTGCATTTCAGACATCGTGTTTGATAATACAGTTCACAGTGTGTGAAACACTCTTACAATGACAGACTTTAATACACTGTTTCTATTTTTTTTTTGCTAATTAAATTCAGGTTTGTTAGAATCGTGGAATACATGCATGCATGTGGTGTTTAACATATCTCCCAGACTATTAATTGTATTCTTCCTCTTCACAGGATAAATCTAATAATCTACTTTTCTCAGATAAAATGTGCTTTGTGCAGCCATTTGCAAACATCTTACAAATCCTTGTGACTTTTACATTCTCCAGTATACTTGAGCTGTCTGGTGCTGTCCTCTCTCTTGGCATGGGATAGGCGAGAAATTACTCCTTTTAAGGAGCTGTTGTCATGAAACTTGCCTAGAGTACACGCAGACTACTTCACTCAATCCACATAAACGGTGCACATAATAGAAAAAACTGACATTTTAGATGAGGAAGAATAAGCATAAAAGCATGAGGTGTGTGGAAAGTGCATGTCACAATGAAATTACTTAATGGGTGAAAGTCCCGCAATAGATCACATGTGATTTACATCAAGAGTCACTGTAATAAAGACTTTGTAAAACTTACATTGAAATTCAATTAGAGTGTTGAATGCATAACCAAAGCCGTGAAAAATGAACTCATTGGGGGTCCCTTTTCATTACTGCCCTGAGGCAAAAGAGACCATTAATTTAATACATTCCATGTTTTTTCACATGAGCATTTTTAAGTTAGTGCATATTTCCGTCCTAATGTATCTAATACAAAGAGAGAGCCTGCCAAAGACTGCATTATACAAGCAGCAAAGAACCCCTCCACCCCCTCTCTAGTTGTTATCTTGAGTAGTCAGACCACTTTCAATCAGTCAAGCTTGAAAAACGACCTGGCCCTAAAAAACAAAACAACAAAAGAAGAAATTATGATATTGTTTTATTGATTCATCGTCATAGAGAATATTCCTGTACTGCAGGTGCCGCTCCTGGCACAGAGGTGCATACAATGGTGCCGACTTTGACTGTAAACAGTTAAACTGCATGTCTTAATTAAGATATTACTGTTTTATCTTAGAACAGTGGATCTGCACCCTTCAGTCAACCACAAAGCCAAAACAAAACAGAGACCCCTTCAGATGTTCCACCCTTAAGAGGAGTACTAATTAAAAGACTATTTCATTAACTGTTCCAGCTTGGTAAATATAAGTTTACTAGGGGTCAATAGACTTTACAACACATAATGATTTGGAATATAATTACTGTGTAAAGGGAGCCATGAAAAATACCTTCAAAATGAAGCAAAGTTGTTTATTGGTCCAAGGACGACCAACTGTGTCATTCTTGGTTAACAGAGTTCAGAGGGCAGGTCATGTTGGCTGCTGTCAACTTGATGCACCAATAGTTTATCAGCCTCCTTTGCACCTTTATACAATACACATGGCTGCAGTTTGGTGAGCGGCTGGGGAGAACCAGTAAGCCACGGGCTCTGATTCTATTGTTGCATATAGGTCAGTTAATTACAAGCCAATTAATATTATTCACATCTTTATTCTACTACTGAGACAATTTGTAGAAAATACTATAAGTGTTTTAAATAACATTTAATTGTTATCACTCACTTTGTGGGTGTGAAAAGATTTGAACTTTTCTGCACTTTTATGTGCTTTTTTATACTAGGTGAGAAAACTGCAGTGCAGATTTTCACATGTAGAAATTAGTTTGAATTACGCACACAGCGATCTTGCTCAACTCATGACATTTCCCCCCTCCTATTGTTTTTTCATGTTCTGTACACACACGCTGCTAATGAAATCAGCCCATAGAACAATGCCTCATATAGTCAACAGTTCCTTTAATGAGTCAATGCAAACAGCAGTGCTGCATGTAAAAAGCCATAAACACATATTTTTTTGGAAGGGTAAAGATGTGAGTGACACTAAAGCCAGTCTGGGCAAGTCCTTGTGAAGCAGGGAAAAAAACATGTATTATTCATCGAAAAACTGTGAATGTTAGTGCTTCTTTTCCTTGTTTCGGCACGCATTTTTCCATTTGTCTTGTGATGCTAAATTTTTAACGTTTTCTCCACATAACATTGGCGTTGCATACAATTAGTGACTTTACAGGAAAATCACTTCTGACACTGCTGTGTTCACAAATTATAATACTTCAGATGGGGAAAATTCAGCTGGGAGTATGGGGCTGGGAAAAATATGAGAGTCATCTAAATATTATATGCACTGCCCTGGAAAAGTGACAAAATCATTTGAATTAACAGGAAAGATGCAAAAGCTAATTGAAAACTCTTGGATTATTTATATATGTTTAGAAAGCTCATCACGTTTTCAAGAGCAGGATGTGCCCTCCACAAACACGACACCATATCCTACGCAGAAAAAGAGCAGGAAACGCTGAAGTGCATATTTGATTTATTTATTTTCACCCAGACGGATACTCAGAGCTTTATACAGATTTTGCCATTTGGAGGTTGAAATAATGGATGGGGCGCTCATCCATTTTTAATTCCTCCATGTTGTGTGAAGGGTAAACATGCTGTTTGAGATGTCTTTTCTCTGCTGAACTGTGTTTTCTCATTATGAGGCTGCGTATAGGGAGTAAAAACTAGTCACGAAAGTGCTTAAAGTTATTGCAACAAGTCAGTGAGGGTGCCTTTCCAATAATGTTTATTCCCAAAAGCCGTTCATTTCTGAAGATCTAAAAAGAGCCTCCATAGGTGCTCCCTGTCACATTTTTTATGTGTACAAATTCAATGATGGTTGTGATTTTCTTTTAATTAATTTGTGGTGTTCAGTGGTTTAAGGACAGGGATCTTTCTTGACACACCATCCGCCCATGGGAAGTTATCCTGCGAATAATACAGTGCAATAGCTGTGTTTGGACCAAGACACCAGCCCACAGATCCACCGATAATTTGGAATCATTTTTAATAAGTCATAATTACACAGAGGGTCTGATTGTGCTCTGCAGCCCTTGAAAATGAAATATGTTACATTGGGGCCTGATGGTAAAGGATATTGCTTGCCGTTCATACATAATTGAGCGATCTTGAATGTCAAACCAGTGGGAGAAAATGCAACAGAAGCAACAGTACACCTCACCACAAAGCTACACAGCATCCTCTCCACTCTGAGCCAACCAGCAGAAAGGAACATGTGTTATGTGGTGTACCAAAGTGCCCGAAGGAGGTGTACATTGACAGGGTTTGTATTCAAGAGTGCTTACCCAAACTGCTGTTGTTTAAGTAACTACTGCTTTTTTCCTCCACTGATCTTCGAAAGAAAAAAAAGAGATGTTTTTTTTAAGGCCAAATTACTCATTTGGCTCTAAATAAACTATAAAACTATCTCAAAGGAATATGTTTTACTTTTGAATTAGGAGAAAAAATCAGATAATAAGTGATGTGAATGTTTTCCCTCATCTTTTGTCTGTCGCCTTTTTCTTCCGGTCCCTTTCTCTCTGATGGAGGGTGGACGTCTGGCAGGAGGAAGAGCGCTGTCTGTAAACAGATAACCTGACTTTGTTAGTAAATGAAATACACAAGAGCTTGGGGATGGAAGCTTTTTATTTCCTCCTCCTCTTCATATATAAATGACCCGCTGTCTCCTGAACGAGGAGCCATCTTTATATTTTTGACGTTTTCCTGTTTAATGTGTTGCATGTTTTATATGGCCCATCTTTATGTTCTGCCTTTCTGCATTTTCTTTTAAAGCTCAAATGCAGTTATTGATGCTCTGCCTCTGGTACATTATGCGTTATTTGATAGTAAGTACCGTTTTTGCATATTGACGGTAACAAGAAAATGCATGTATGGAAATTCTGATATAAATTGACTTATATGTATAGGCTTATACTCTGTGCACTAAGCTCTTCTGTAAATAATATATAGTTCTTTTCTGCTAATCCAGAGGAGCAGTTTTAAAGACTGTGGACCTTTAGCTTTTAAAGACTTAAATCTTATATTACAGGAATGACAGACTGTTCCTCTTTCTAAGGCTTTTATGCTTTGTTTCAAGAGGAAGTGGGGAAGAGAGATGCATGAGGAGACGAAGGGTGATACTGATAAGGATGGAAGGTGCAGAGGAGTGTACTCCAGTGTAATGCAGCTTTATGATGCCCTTTTTCATTTAGCATGAATGGTTTTTATGATTCCATTTCTTGGGTGAACAGGGATGAAAGCAGACTGAGGGGTCGAAACAGACTGAGGACGCATCGGGAGCATTAAAAACATTTTGTCTTCTTCACTATCAACACACAAAAAGCCTTTTTTACTCAAAATGTCTCAACGAGCCTCAACATCTCAATGTGCAAAACAGATTTTGCACAGAAAATGTGAATGAATTCTACTGTTAACTCAATTGTTTCCCCCCAGATAGCTTCTCCTCATAAAGCCTGTCTGATTAACAGCTGCTCTGATGTATTCACCCCTCGGTAACAATTTGCACATTTTGGTTAACTTAAAT
>OMLM01005140.1:284885-299231 GCA_900302695.1 Helostoma temminkii
TCCACTAAGTATCTAAATGAATACTTCAGACATCCCGTAAGTTGACCAATTAGAAAAGGCTGCTGAAGGAAAGCCTTAAATTGTATTAAAACTACTAATGAGCATCAATTTTTCTGCTGCTATATAAGTAGTTATTTCATGCGCATTTTACCTTCATCTTAAAATAAAAAGTTAATAAATAAGTATAAAATTAAAGGGCTCTTTGTAAAAATTACAGCTATGACCTCAGACTCCATAGAGTTTTAATAACAGCTCTCCCAGTTTTAAGAGCAATGTTTCATGTTGACCTGAGTGGCACTGACTGAGTTACACTGTGGTCTTTCAGAGCCCCACTTTGATGGCGGAGGCTTGTTTCAGTAGCACATTTGGTTTTGGAGCAAAAAAAAATAAATCTAAAAAACAAAAAAAACCTTTTGGTACAATGAGCATGTCAGCTTTGCCACACATGGCAAACTGTACTGCAGTAGGGCTTGGCAGGGAGAGGCCCATCTCTGGGAGTGATTTCTTCCAAAGCTGGCCCAAATGAAAGCATCTTGTTTTAATCAAGGATTCTGGCTGCGATAGCTGCAGTGGGAGCTGTGAGGACTTGGCAGTCGGTTGCAATGCAGACTGTGGCACTCGTACAAAATACACAAATATTTCCACAGTAATTATGTGTCAAGTTAAACAAGCAATTGAGGGCTTGGGCTGAATGTGTTGGGAGGGAGTGCTAAGCGAAAGAGCACGGTGTGTTACGTTCATGCAGGGGATTGAGTGAGACCCCAACAAGACAAATTGGGCCATCAGACTTTGATAGGATTTAGGATATTTTTTGGCTCTGGCAAATGCAACAGACCACATTGTAATTGTGAATACTCAGTGGATTGAGCAACATCGTGGTGCTGCCACGTCTCATTCAGTGGAGAAAGGCTCGCTCAGTTCACAAGATACAGTTCAAAGACTGGGTGAATGGCCAAAGAGAGTAAGTAATTGTGAGATTAGTGACTTGTGCTTTTTTGTGGTTTCTGGTTTATATAGGCACATTTGTAAATCTGCATTGGCATCAGAGATTTAAAATGAAATATGATCACTGTCTGACTCCATGATTCAACTGAAGCTGCTGTAAAGGTTGGAAATGTAGTATGAGAAATGACTTAAAAGTAATTGTGTTTTTTGACTTTAATGTAACTCAGACACAAGTTTAGCCTTTATTATTGGTGTACAGAAAATGTTTGAATTCTTTTAACATGCAGCTTGATCCAGAATGCTTCAAAAATATACATTAAACAAATCACAGAACATCACAGAAGCAGCCACCACATTTTAGTTTAATCCGCTTAAGATTTTTGAGATGGCCTGCAATCAAAAAATAAAATAAATGCAGGCGCCGGTAGTGCCGTCTTTGTCGACACACAACAGACCAGATTTGACTCTATAAAGGCAAAACAAATATGTATATAAGTCATCTGAAGACCCATTCCACCTGAACAAGAAGGACTTTCATAGTTACTCTTCTGCATTAATGTTGCTCTGGAAAATACCCATTAGTAATTTCCAGGTCTAAGGTCTCTGCCCAAGTGTTCAAAAATCTCTAATCATAACCACTTTGCAGCAAAATTAAACAGAAACACGTAAGCAAAGCAAAGTCTCACACAAGAGGAACTCGAATTTAACCACTGGCTGACTGATTATTAAATGGGCAAATTAGTAGATCAGTTCAAAATTCATTTCAGGAGCAATACCTCAATAGAAAAAAATACTTGATGTTGATCTTGGTACAGTACAGGCACTGTAGTTAACCAATAAGATAAATGCTAAAAAAGAAATGTCCAAACCAGAATTCTGTCTCTCTAATTTGTAAATGTTTTATAATCAATGAAATAATCATGCTCTTCTACAAACATATTTTATCAAATATGGTGTCTGCTTTTCATACTAATTTTGTATTAATGTACTCGTCTCATGAGAATTTTTATGTACTCATCTCATGAAAAAAACTAAAACATCCCTCAGTGTGAAAATATTCCAGTGAATCATCCGTGACATAAAATTGTGTTTCGCTACGAAAACTGACCTCACTTATCTCTTCTCAAATGACCAGCGCGCTTCTGTTTTTGTTAAACACAGATCAATCAGATATAGCAGCTACCCCTACTGTTTATGCCTATAGTTAATGATAGATGAATAAGTTATCCAACAACAAAGTCTCAACATCTCAGGCCTCACTGTCCTGTATGTCTGAGCTCCGCCACCGAGCTTCTCATAGCAGTATGGCTCTGACACTCTCATTACACTAAGTCCAATATAAGCCCCCTCATTTCTCTCCTTATTGTATGGAACCAGTGCGCTGAAGTGACACCACCTCTCAGAAAGAATGTGCTCATTAGCAAAACCAGCTAACAGTAGATCTCCCCATGTCTATTAGTGTTACATTTACCTCTGGCGTGACAGTGATTCATCACAAATATTAGCTTTGACTGGAATCCTGTCTCTGTACACTTCTATTGCTGCTGTGACAACCATTAAATCACCTGCCACAGTGCAGCCACTTTACTGATGCTGCTGTTGATGCCTGGCTGACCCATTTAGCCCCAACAGTACATACTTCTGTTTTATGTCACATATAGTTCAGGACCAGACAAGTCTCTTCTAGTGAAAGACCATTTTGTCTGAATTTCATTCAAACAAAAGGTATAAATTACAGTACATGAGATGAATAGGAAGATCTACACTTGAGCCTTTTCACATTTACTGCATATAGTAACATTCTTTGCTTCATTTCCTTATATATATATATATTTATATATATATATAAATATATATATATTATCATTACATCCTAAAAAATGCATCTGTTTCAGTTTTCTGCTCTTTTTGTGTTGCTTTCATGAACTAGTATGGGAATTGAAAAATAAAATAAACAGTTGGGCTGAGATTCCATTTCTTATTTAAATGCTCACATTGTCTGCGCCAAAACCATGATTTCCCTCCTCACTCTGCTGCACACAAAGCCCACCTTCCCAGGTGCCAGCTACAGATGGTGATAAAAGGTATTTGCTTTTTGAAGACGTTGTCTTGGGTTGTTGTGTAAATCCATTATTTAGGATATCCTTAGCTGAATGTTTATTGTTATGAATTTCGAGAAAACTTCTTGCTTCCTGGTGGTGTGAAGCATGAAGGAAAGGCCCCCGGACATTTCAACTGTGCCACTGTGCAAATTCAAAAGTTTGAATGAAAAGTGAGACTTTGTCAGAGAAGAATGGGAACGCTTGGTTTGCAGTAGGCCCTGCAGGTTTTCATCCCAACAAAACACTGCAGCCATTTATTTCGCTGATTGGCACACCTTTAGCTAAAAATCCTCTGTGGTTTGGTTAGAAAAGGGGCCTACAGATCTGTGGGACACAGATGTAACTAGGATCAAATTATTCTGTTGGCTCATCTGGTCATGTAGTCTGAATTCAGAGTAGGACCTTTGTGAAATCATCTGCCTCCCATATTTCCTTTTGCTATTTACTGTACAGTTGCCAATAAAACAAATTGTGCCCTTTTAAAAATAATTCACAAAAGAAGAATGATTATCCTACTAAATATATTTCTTGGTAGGGCCTCTGTTAACAGCAACTTCACAAACAGAATAGCCACGTTGGGCTGGTAGGGGCTTATTTAGTGGGTAAAGCCCCAAACCAAAGTCTGACGCCTATTAAATCCTATTTTAATCACAGATTGATGGCGTTTAATTTTCCATATGCAAACACGTGAAACAGAATAAAAAGGACATTTGCAATGAATACTCATCAAATGCAACCATTTAACACAATATATTAACAGGTCAGTTGCAGTTTTCCAGCCTGAGTGTGAGAATCTTTACTCATCTGAGTCTCATCTGAGCAAAACTGTCTCTTGGCCTCTTCTCTGTCTTCACCTTCTGTTCCTGCTGCGTGGTTATTGTGAAATATGAACTATTTTGAAACAATCTGTAATAATGCCATAGCCCTAAAGCCTTTAAATAAGAACAACACTGACAGAAGAAGTTGTTTGATGAAACATGCAGGGCAGCTCTGGTACTGAGATGCGCCAGTGGGAGGCGCTTTAGCCGTGTTGTATTGAAAGTGCCGGTGTGCAGGATGGAGAGGCTTTCTCCTGAGAAAAGTTTTTGACAAAGCACTTCTTTTATTTTGTACATCTTAACTAAATTCGACACAGATTCATACGTGTTATTAAAGTGTGGTGTCGTTATTTTGGGGTGTGGATATGATAAAGAAAAACGACACAACAAGACATTTTATGATTAATTTGCGATGCAGTTATTATTATTTGTGTGTCGCTGGGAAACATAATCGTTAGTTGTTTTTACCCAAAAAGTCCGTGACACGATACACGTGTCTTTTTTTTTAAATACACTATGAACACAGCGACTTGAATGACTTGTTTTAACCGACCCACTCTCTGTTCTCTGTGAATGTATGTCATGCCATTCAGGTTTTTTGCATCTTCATCATGACGGAGAAAAGCGCCAACGAGCTGCATTGTCGTTCCAAGCGCGAATAGTTTCACCACAAACACGCAGTTGTGTACAAATTGTTGTAGTCGTGCGCTAAAATATTTTCTTCCCAAGTCCGTACACTGAGGCGAGTGGGCTGAAGGTCAAGGTGCTTTTTCCTCACATTTCAGTTCATTTGCAAACAGTCACACGCCTCGATCCGCTGCCCGTCAGTGTCATCCTTAACAAAGGACAGGAACAGTGCGTGACAACGCCTTGAAGTTGAATAAACGCGCCAGTGTGGAGAGGCAAACGCACAAACAGAAATATAAAGTGCAGCCCAACCCTGTCAAGTATTAGCAGCAAAAGGAGACTCTCCCTGCACTCTTGTCATTTAGCTGTTTAGCTTTAACTCAGGGGACCTGCTGCAAATAGAAGGGAGGAGAGAAAATAACTGAATGCAAACGATCTGCTCTCTTCTCAGTGGGTATTAAACATTTTATAGAAAATTAAACCTTTCTGAGGTAGCAGTAAAAGACCTGGGTGCATCTGTCTTTTCTCAGCTATAATAAGGCACTGGTATCCAAACAATGCTGGGATAATGCATTTAAATACAAGTCCTATTATTTTTTATTGTTATTTTGCATTTTCTCATTCCCTGCATCGCATCTTTGGCTACCAGATGTGTCTCCACATTGAAGAATTATTTCTCCTCCCCTGAGTCAAATAAATGCAATCAATATGAGTATTGCTCTCAGGCCTTGAAATATTACATTAATGTTCCATGTGGTGACATTTTAGCTGGAATTTCCAAATACATCATGAAGGCTCAAATTAATATTTATCAGCAAGAGGCTTTTATGCTTTGCAAAACAGTATTAGCGTGAACTCCAATAATCTTGTCCTCTAAGCAGGGAAATGGTGTCTGTATATGGGCTTGAACAGGTTTGGGATTTGATAAGCCTACCAGATGTCTCATCTTTGTGTCATTTAAGTTTAACCCAGGAAAAAAAAGAGTCTAGAGTTTTTTGTTTTTTTTTACTAACAGCACGTATTCCGAGGCTCTTAATATTTACAATTCACATTTATTGCTTTTGTTGCAGGTGGTGGTCTTATTCATATTTACTGGACTGAAGAAAAGGCAGAGGTGGCTCAACATTGATATTATTATTTATTCAGGTATGTTAAGCAATTTGTCCTTCCCATATTTGCTGATCGGAGCAGAAAAGAAAAAAGAAATTGAGAAAAGATCGATTTTTTCAATATGTACTTGAACTCACCAGGTAAAGGCACAGAGCCACCAAACAGGGCAAGTGTGTTTATACACACAATTGCCTAATAATATAACGTATTTTTTGACACAGACATCTGCCAGACTCCTTCGTAAAGCTTTAGAAGATCCATCTTGTCAGTCTAGAAAACTGTAATGCATCTGTGCCCACAGGGAAAAGCAGTCTATCGTTTATAGATCTGTTTTAAATTATTCTTGTCATTGAGTCCCAAATTTATGCTACCATTGATCCAGCAAGGAAAATATGAAAAACAAACTGGGGTTGCTGGTTGATGACTCGCAGGTCAAGGAGATTTTAACATTGGTGTTATTGAGCGTGGCATCTGTCATTTTCACCTGGGTCGCTGCCTTCTTCACTTTCTCTTCTCTCCACTGCCGTAATGAAAACAAACATATTTTAGTTCAGCATGAAACCCCTAAATCACCCACAAGATGATAGTTGCAAATGTGTGTTAACATAAAAAGTTAAGTATTGCTAGTAGATAGTAGTCACATGATTTGTGGCTGTGAAACATTAGGATATAAAAAGATTTTTTGCAGAGTATTCACTTTTATAAGACATGTATATAGTCTAAAAGTCATGATAATATTATGAATGATAGACAAAATATCATTGACATGTTTAATTAATTAGTTAAAATTCAATTAACGTGACAGATAGTCAAAACAATAACAAATTTGCTACATTAAAAAGCAAAAACACTAAAACGTATTTTAAATGCAGACATACAGTCTGTAGAAGTACAACACATAGTAGAACATTTCTAGAACATTTCTATTTTCACTGCACATTCACTATTCCTTGTTTATTTAAAATATACTTGCTTAAGTTTCCATAGTGGCATTTACATGACAGAGTCCATGTGAACAGTGGGTCCTGTACTGTCATTGAGTTTATTTTCAGTCAGATAGTCACACTGAGGCAGAGCATCATTGCTCCGTGCAGAATGAGCCAGGTGTTGTGGTAACAGACTTCCCCTGTGGCCCACTGATGAAGAACATCTGGAGTGCTTCTGTTCCGCCACTTCTTTCCTGTCCCCAGTATGACCAGGCGATGTAGCTAACAGTGCAATGCATGTCGACACATGGCTCCAAGGTCCCTAGACAGGGTATGAGATGCTCTGATATTCATACCTGATGGGGCTGCCCCATTGACACGCTGTGCACTCTTTCCATATGCGTGGCTGGTGTTGGGTGTAAGGGTGCTTTGCCCAATCAGAGCTTACAACTTTACAGGTAACTGCCCTGGTAACTGTTCCAGACCTGATGTGTGAGAGACAGCACTGCTCAGTGCAACAATAGATGTGATGTCTGACAAGGTGGGCTGTGACATTTTGTCCCCAGACTTCAAAGTGCGTGAACATACAGTATGAAAACCCATGTCTGTGAAACTTACCTCAACTGACTTAAACGTATAAGAATACAATAGTGTATTCAGGCATAATCAGTACAATGTTTTATTTGATTCAGCTTTATTCACTAGTTTGACTAAGACATGTGAGAGTTTGCCAGCGTGTGTCAGTTTTCACATGTTAGAGCATATCCATTTTTGACAACCTACATTTGCAGCCTGATTAATAACTGGAAATAAAATTTTAAAGCAAACAAAGTCATGCAATAATACAACTTTTCTTTTTTAATGCTGCAGGCCAGCCTCAGTGCAGCCTCAGCAGTGGTTCACTGAACCACAAATACAGATTTTCACAAACAAACTGTAAAGGTAATGTACTCGGGACGACTATTAATCTCTTGAATCTTTAACACGTGCATACAGCGTATTATCCTGTCCTACATTTATTTTAATCAACAATGCATCAGTGATTGTTTTTGTCCTTCTCCTCTCTTGACAGCTGTAGCTATAAAAGAGTTAAATTTGCTGGAACCTTGCCCTGCTGGCCAAATGAAAGGCAAGCACAGTGATCCAAAACACCCTCTACAGAAATAAAACAATATATAGAAATGTGCAATACTGGGATTTAATTTTCCTACCACCATCCATTTATATAATACATGAAATGAACCTCAAATTAATTTGCACCAAGGCTCTAAAGTAACAATGTAATCTCAGTGTTATAGCACAGTTGCAAATGGATTTCTGTCTCTTGTAATTTTATAAGAAGCACTCTAGGGGTCACCTTAAAAGATGTCGCTATTTTTTAAAAGCCAAAACTATCCCATGGCCTGTCAGCAAAGGGAATCACTGGAATGCAATCTGTTTTGTGCCATCGATTTGTCTGGTATTGCGCCTTGTCACATGGTTTGCCTGTTAGGTTTGCTGGTATTGGCAGAGATGACTAATATTATACCCAGATGTCTATAATAAAGTGTGGAGTATCTGCTTACTTGTACGCAGTCTTGTCCTTATAACTTCCTGACCAGTGCAGAATGACTTGAGCCCTGCTAAATGTTAAAGGAACAACATTGCATTACATGGCACAGCAAGGGTGATGTAGAGAGGGACTCAGCAGAATATGATGATCCTTCTATTAGTGCCCTCTTGCTGAAGAACATAAGCAGATTTCTGCAAATTATACTGGATTGTGACACCTTAGATACACCTTTAATATTCTATATCCGTGAACATTTATATAAGACATAAGGATCATGTACATTGTAAGGCATGAAACTTGGTGTCAGGTAAAATTTTGAATAATAATAAATAATTACACCTTAATTAATGTATTAAAAGTGTCCAGTCATTATTGCTAAAACACAAAAACTGGTTTTGAATCAGTGATAAGTCACAAAACAAACATCTTTCCCATTTCTAGAGGGCACATATGTGATATGTGTCAAGCACCACCTGTCATGCAATCAGTCACTTCAGATCTCTCCTCTTCAGCCATAGTGTATTCCTTCTCCTGCATTTACAGAAATTTTCATATGTCACATGAGCCCACCCAGATATTTCTTGGGCCGTAACTTGGCGCCTGAATTTAGGCAATATATTAAGACGCTCTTCTCTGGACCTGATTGTTACTTTTGCCTTTTTTGGGAGAAAGGCATAGCATTTAACAGACCTTGTGTAATGTTTAGCTTTGTAATTACCACAACGCCTCTGTGAAGGTCACAGTGTACACACAGTGTGACGTGATTTAAAGAGTGTTAATTTTGTTTTATTCAGTGTTATTGTTCAAAGTCTTAGCCCTAAACGCAGTGCAAGTATTCTGTTCAGATGGCTTGTTAACGTTCTCATTTCAGAGTCGTATGGATTTTCCAGTTGCTGCTGTGTTCATAAACAAGCATTTCAGCTGACCCCCCTCTTCATGTGTCAACATTTTCTCTGAAGGAGGAATTTAGAGCTCAGAAAGTTTATAAATAAGCCTTCTATCAAGTTCCACAACAGGTGTGACCCCAGTGTCCTAAAACTGAACACTTTCTGTGTTGCTATTTAGTAACCAAGCGAAACAGAACAAACTATTAACAAACCATCTTATGGACAGCTCACCTCAATATGAGATACGTTTCCCTTTTGTGCACTATCTTAAAATTATGATAAAGTGTTATAAATAGATCAATCTGACAACACACTAGCACCTGTAGTGAGGACAGACATGTCAAGTTCTGCCTCTGCCAGAGGAGTTTGATGTATTCAATGAAGCTTTCAAGGATAAACAGCATATCAGGTGATATACTGTACCCAACAGCACTCAGCGTGACACACTGAAAAGAACACAGCTTGTTCCTATGGTGTTCCAACAAATGCAGTGAGAGGGGGATTGTCGAGCTTGCCAGTAAAGGGCCACCTTCTTTTAAACACCTAGTCTCACGGTTAAACAAGCAGCTTAACTGTGAGACTGTTACTATACAGTGACTGACAGTGACTACTCCCTCAACTTCCACTAATGCTCGAGGTATAATCAGACAAGTAAAAACAGATCAATCAAACTCAGCATCAAATCATTAAATGTAAAATATTATTAATTCGTAAAAATATTAATTAATGTGCAGCGTGCAATTTCACAAGCTTTAAGATCCAGAGCAGGCATGGAAACAGAGGAGAATGTACAGCATTTTCCCCAAAGAGACCATTTCACAAATGAAATAATAACATAGGAAACATAGGAATGAATACAATTGGACTGTTGTAAATCATAACGGAGCACAGGTGTGCCAGTATGCATCTGTTACTGACACCTGGACTAACGGGAGAGTGTTTCTTATTTAAAAATGTACACCACCAAACTATGGCAACTCTCAAGGATACATTCCCTAAGGAGTTGCCAGACATACAACTTTATCAGTGAGTTTATTAGTCAGTTTATTAGTGAGATCCTCCTCCATGGTCCTCCATGGCTTCATTCTGCAACCCTCAAAGTTTATCAGTACCATCATGAGTTTACATTTCTCATCTAGTCTTAGTGTAGTTGCTTAATATGTATTAAAAATCAGGTTATAACATTTAAATCCAGGTTTGGCATTTAGTAAGAAGTAGGAATTTGCTGTATACACAGAGCACTAGTTCTGCAGAAAGCTATCTAAAACCAGTTTAACAGCATTTTACCCATGAAGGAGAATTAGGGGTATCTCAGCAAGCGAACATACTCGAAATAATTTTTACATGAATTCATGTCAAAGGGCATAACTCGTGAAGTATCGTCAAAGTTCTAGTTATAGCTTCTTGTTGTTAATAAAGTTGATTGTGTAACTCATACATAGCTGCTAAGAACAGTGGAGAAATTAGAGACGATGGGTAATGGTGGGTAAAATGTTCTCCTCCATGTTACTCCCATGTCCTTAAATGTCCCTCCCTGTCCCCTGTCAACTGAGAACAGTCTCAGAATTAGGAGCAGGTGAGCCAAGAATGAAAGCTGACTGGATTACTTTACATTATTTCAATCAATAATTCAAATGCCCCCATTGCCTCCGTGAAGGCTTGACAAGGCATGCCAAATAATGATCCCTCTCCACACGCACATGCTTGCAAGTTAGGACACATGCTTACACATCTACATGTTCATTTACACAAATTCATAACAAAAGCAAACATTATTTTCAGCACTGGTGATTTGACCTATAACTGTGGAATGGTTGACCTGTGTGCGGTCAGCACCAGTGGGTTCTAGTGCTAGCTGCATTTAAAGTGACTATATGCAACTGAAACAGCGCATTGAAAAAAAGGGAGAAGAATAACTATAGCCAAGAAAAAGCAGGAGGAACAAGGTACCCTTTGTCTCAGTGTGTAACTTTAAAGAGTGTCAAAACCTAATAAATATTTTAGAATTAGGTGTGTGTCAGGGGCAGGCCCACTCTATCAGGCGTCTGCTCTGTTTACTCTCCCAGGGAAACAGGTGCAGCCACATGAAGGAGAATTTCATTTCAAAAATAGCATTTAACATTTTACTCCTCCTGGAGGCCTTCTCCAAGAGAAATTCTCATGTAATCATACACCATGGTTACTGAAAACTTCTGAAGTTGATCCACTGAGACATATGGTGTCTTAGAAAGGGGAGGAGTTGCAGGGGCTTGAGGGACATAAATAGGATTTAGATGTTTGGTTTGTGATTATTTGTAAGGGGCACATTTCTGTTACAACTGCATGATATGACTTGTTTTGCAGCTTCAGAATCCAGGTCTTAAAAGTAATCATTTACAGTAAAAAAAGAATCATTTTCCACTGGGATATAAAGTTACAAGCACGTGAAGTACAAATATTGACAATTAATGTGCAAAGCAAAATACTCAAGCTTCTTAATATCCTTTATCTAGATCTTCTGTCACAGTATTGTAACATCTTCTACAGTTTTTCTGCGATGGCTTTATAGAAAGGGCCTGTTTATTTTCATCATTAGAGGAGTGTGCTGTCTCCTGAACATCCAGGTCGAGCTCACACTCCCTCTGAGCCTTTGCATCTTATTTTTGAGTTTTTCCATTCGCGTCATCAAATGCTGCCTGCAACATAATGAGAGATGTGGCAATTAATTTTCTTTTAATCAAGGTCGAAATGAAGTAAATCGGTGCAGCTTGGCGAGCCCTCATTTTCTATTTTTGCAGTGATGCAAAACAAATACGATAAAATTATGGCCCTCCTCACCTTCTGTAATTAGAAAGCATGAATGATCAGAGGGAGATGATATGTACTATACAGTGCCTCCCCCCCCAGAGATCAGATTTCAGCCCTTTTTAAACAGATGACCATGTTTTCCTCCCTTTGCCTCCTTTATTTTTCTGTTCTGTCTTCCCTCTGCTGGAGTTACAGACAGAGGGAGCAGCTCAACATGACATTGACTGCAATGTTGTTGTAATGCCTCTCAAATCTTATTAAAGACCACAGCTGTGAAAGACCTTGCTGACTATACACATTTCCATTAACTATGTTGTTTCAGTATCCCTCCAAGCTGATTAGGAATTTATTAAAATTAGATTTTACCTGGGTATCTTATCATCACCATATGGTGCAGTGACCAGCACTGATGACGGCAGCATTTGTTTTTTTGCTTTGACGTGTGAATACAGCTTCTGTAATTATTTTATTTCTAACAATGTCTGAACAATACAGGCCTAAATTTCACATTACTGTTTCGGATTAAGAATATATCTTATCTCAGCATATACAGTTTGTCTTGAGAAAAGTTCAGATTGGTGTGATTGCTGCAGTTTTCATGGAGGACCCACACCTTAATTTCCTGTTGGAAGTGATTGAGGAAGTGGCCACCTACTTCTCATTGTCTGCTGTTTCAAAATGTAAATAGCTTAGATGGAAAAAACATATTCACCCTGTATGAAAAGACAAACAGCTTCATCCACAGAGACCTTTTAAAAACACTTCTGTGTATTTTATTTTTGCAGAAGACACACAACTGTTGCAGAGAACAGCTTCTCATTTCGCTCTATGTCTTTTTCTTTGAGGTCATGAGAAATTCATGCTTATCCCTGAAAATTGACAGAAAGAGTAATTCACTGGCTAAGGCATTTCAGCTTTTGCCCTGTGCTGCTCATGTGCTGCGCACATCTGTCACACCAAATGTGTCTCTGTGCGGCCTCAAACACTAGGTGTACACAGCGTTGAAATGCACTGGAAAAATATATACAAAGGCTTGATCGAGCATTAGCTCTAAGTCAGCACAGTGAGGTGGGTATGGTGACAGCTGTCCAATCTTTCCCTCTCCCCTGCTGCCTCACCAGCCACAATCACTTTTCAAAAATGTTCCCTGTTTACCATACATAGGCAGCTGCCACCACTGTTAACTTCTGTAAGACAGCCACCTGCTAAAGGACATTTGTACATGTCTTTGTTTAATTAAGGTGAATGTCAGCTCATTGGCCTCCCATGTAATGCGAGTGAAAATAAGTCGACCTCAATCAGACTCCCGACAGTGGGCGGTTTGGAGGAGGCATGTGTTTCCTTCGTTGATCAAAATGTCTGTTTTGCCATGAAAATGTTTTTACAACATAATTTTATGTACCTGTGATGCCACCAGTTGCTTATAGAAAACATTTGATACTGCTCCTCCACTAAAGCGTAACAAAATGTCACACCCACGTTACACTGTGTTCTTGTGGCCCACAAAAATACAGTATCACTTACTTTGTGAAACTCAAGCTTGTTTTAAAGAACATAAAACAGGTATTTAGATGATGCATATAACAAGCACACACGGAGCTTTTAGACAGCTGCTATGTACCTTGTTTTTGTTTTTATGTAATTTGGTTTGGAAAAAGATGCAGATTGTGGTTAGATTTCAAAAGTTTATTTTGATACCATTGTATTGATATGTAGTTACATGATAGTACCTTCAGTTTGGACATTTCTTTCACGTCTGTGTCTTGATTATATTGATGACTGATTTGCATTATAATAGGATAAATCATACCATATAAAAACACAGCCTTAAAGTACTGTAAGTGAATGTGCTGCTATAATATACCTTCATTTCATCTGTATGAACACATATACAGTATATTCTCTTAGGATGAAATTGACTCTTTAGTTTAACCAAACTGTATGTCTTTCCTAACCTTGTACTGCTGTGTGATTAGCGTTTAATGTTTTATAATTAGTAGTACCACTGGCAAAGGAGTCAGCAGGGCAGAGGTGGGGTGGGTACGCCCTTGAGAGCAGGCTTTATGAATCAAGGGCTGGCGATAAATGTACTGGATCATTACTGAATCAAGTGATCTGCAGAATAATCTATTGATTTTCTGGTCTTTCTCACTTCTTTATTATTCTGTATCACAGTATTGCAACATCAGGAGGAACCCACTGATGGATGGGTTGCTTGGACCTCTGCAGTGGGGTTGTAGTATATATAAAACATATTCCAGGTTACAGGGCATAAAAAATATACACCGATTAGGCATAACATTATGACCACCTGTACAATCTAAAGAAATCAAATACAAAAGCTCTGCCATAAATTCTACATTTATAACGTTGTAATTTTCAGTTTTGAAGTTGAAACTGTCAGAAATGTGATAATTATACTACATGTGTGTTTTTAAGGTCGGTGGAGTCGTACTGGAGTAGGGAGGCCAGAACATTAGAGACACCTCCTAATATAACGTACTCCAGTACGACTCCACCGACCTTAAAAACACACGTAGTATAATTATCACATTTCTGACAGTTTCAACTTCAAAACTGAAAATTACAACA
>OMLM01005140.1:307655-340439 GCA_900302695.1 Helostoma temminkii
CTGGTGTATTGGAATTTCGACTTTGTGGATCCTCTTGGGATTGCGTTGGCTCAATTGTCCAAAAAAAGGGGACAGCAGTCAAATAAGCAAATGAAACTGGAGCTGATGGTGTAGAGTGGGAGGTGCCCTTTTGTCTTTCTCTGGATAATGCCATCTCTGTGCCATTCTGTCATATAAGGATGATTTACCCAGAGACAGATGTTCTCAGACCTTTGCTCATGAACCATTTTGTTCTATTTTTTGCCCTTTTTAAAGGTTAAGGAGTAAAAGACATTCCCTGTATCATGCCACCCTGATGTCTTTGCTTTGATGTCAACTCATCTGTTCTTCTGTATGTTGAGTTAAGAGGCTGCACTGACTCAACTCTGACCGAGCTGAAACTGTTGCCATTTTACACATGGAAGATGCTTTTAGGAAAAATCTCTTCACTGTTCTCCTAATTTGACTGCGGTTTTGTTGAAGCATGGTTAACAACCTGCTCCATTACTGCCCCCCTTCTTCCCACCATCAAACCTACAACCCCCTCCAGGGAGCCTTTGGAGGCAGAGTGCCATCACCATGGCGATCTCAACAGAGATCCCCCATACACCGGTCCATTGTGACTGGCGTGCGTTGAGGTGAGAGGGAACAAAATGTCACAGCAACAGTTTTTGTGTGTTTTTGTTTTTGTCTCAATTCTCTGTGGGATTGCGCTCAGATCCATGTGCTCCGTTACACTGGAGGGACTCTTGGAGTTAGGGAAACAAGTTGAATGGAGAAATGAACAGTGACATGGGTATAAATTGTAAATACTAAAAAGGGCATGTTTTTTTTTTCTTCTGTGGCCATGTTTGTGTTAGGAAAAAAAAATAAAAGAAGTTTCATTATTATGGGATTAAAACAGTTTGAAATCAAAACCTGCATTATACGTTTTTACAATTTGTGGTATGGTTAGAATCATGCAACATCAGCAAACTGTTGGGAAATCAATATGTAATGATAAGATGGTTAAAAGTGGTTGAAATGATGCAGTTTGGTAGGTTTTTTAAGAAATTTGATAATTTAAGTGCCAGTGAGCTGCGGGGACAAATTCACAGAGCTCATTATTTATTTCACCCCCAGTCCTAAAACCATTTAAAGAAAGTGGTTGCTTCACTGAAAGTGAGAACAGAAACATCTTCAATCTGCTGTCAGTTAATCAAAATATGTAATATTTTATAATAAAAAATAGCCAATAGTTTTCCTGATTTGAAGTCGCTACGATGGTGACAAATATCAGTCACCAGAAGGCTGTATTCCTCAGGGCTCAACTAGCTTCATGCTTCACTGGACTGCCTGTAGTGGTTTATGATTAGCTTAAAGTAATGCCCTTCCAGCTCTCAGTTTATACTGACCTTTGACCTGCCTTGATACAGGTCACATACTATTGGCTACAGGCCTTGCCGAGGTAAGAGGGTTTATAGATAATGTGGCATTGAAGAAGTGGAGCAGATTTTGCCCCCAACCCTGAAGATGTGGACTGTGTCCTATGACAGGTCCAGGGTCACCCCCAGTACCAGAGGTTGGGAGGAAAGGTCAGCCTGTGTCAGAGGGTATGAGGGTGGCTTCAAACACACAAACCTAACGTCTGGCATAATGTCTGAGCCTCTTGCCCTCTGCTCTGAGTAGGATACCACCCAATACCTCCTGTGATATTACGTGTTAAATTGACTGCCTTGTTTCATCTTAGTATTTCTTTTTTTTTGTGGAGGTAGTTATGCAGTATGTATACTGCATGCATATGTATTAAATCCCACAGTAACCTGTTTTAATATGCAAGAATCAGAAGTCTCATTAATATTTTTTGATATGTAGCTTTAGCAGTCAGGTCTTTTTGTGCCAAGTCTGTAAGTCTGCCATCTCTCTTCCCAGAGCAGATGCAAAGGTGCAGGTCCTGAGAGATCCTTTTATGTTTAGAGACCTCTCCTTGCTCCTTCGACTGCGACCTCAACCACAACACGGCTCTGTCTCAATCATCTCTCTGCTGTAATTCCACTTCAGAATTCCTCTTGGCTAAGAGAGTAAATAAATTTTTCAGCGTTTATTAGAATACAGCTTGCCAGAAGGGACTCCTCTCTTCTCTCCTATAGCTGCTCCAGTAATTAGCAAATTGATTAGGAGAACTTCAACACACCTCCTTGGCTGTTATCTCCCCATTCTAGGACAATATTGCTGTGCCACGGGACAGCGTAAATATTTTAAGGGAAACCCTCAGTGAATCTCATTAAATGACTATGGGGCACAGCAGCTGTCTCCTGCTGAAGGTCCCGGCCAATTTTCTAAACTATGATTAAAGAAAAGTTTTGGATTATTTAAACATGCCGTGTCCTGTGGGTTTCTTCAGTGCCACCGAAGACCTCTGTGATTCCCCCCACCCGTTCGTTCCAGGACTGCTCTTCTCCCTTTGGATCTATTAGTTTGAAATCATTTGGGTGATGACTCTTTGAAAGTGGTGGTCATTCTGGGATGCCATGTTCAAAATGCAACAAAGACCTCTCTTTTATGCACAAATGCTAATTAAAATTTTTACCCCCCATCCCCAAGCTGCAGAGGGAAAGACTTGGTAGCAATTTGGCAGATAATCAAATTGCATTTTAAATGGAGCCGTTTAAAGATGACTGGGGTCTGCTCACAGGAAGACACAGTGGCACAAATTAAGCCAGAATAAGCTGCTATGTGCATAGAGGAACAATACAATAAAATTCATATAACAATCAGAGGGTGCATTTATGTAAATGGACAACATGCAATGTTTGTTTCTTTTTTTTAAATTAGTTAAAAGGAGCTCAGGTATACAGTCAAATTTGTTATTCTACAAATGCATTAATGCCAGAATACTGTTTTTCTTTTAATTATGATTTCCCTCTTGCTAAGTGTCATTTTGTTGTAGTTTGTCCTTACAATCTGACCAATTATGGTAAAATGCTAATAAGACATGATTTGTTCACAGTTGTGGTACCTTGGAAACATTTTGTTCTTAATTTTAAATTTTCAGCCTGACAGAAATGGCAAACTGGGTGGAAAATGTTGTCAACAGCAATGTTTGTCTACAAAAATCTGCGCTTAGAAGCTGTCCCCCCACATTTGGTATACATCATTAAGTTCTTCGTGGCCAATCAAATTGTCTGTTCACACAGCATTCCAGTACATATTAGTGACATCTCGTTAGCAGAAAACAGAAAACTGACACAAAAAATTTGGGAAACAGGCCTGAATTGTTTATCTCTTAGAATAAGTAGAAAGCGTGATTCTCATGAAATAATAGAATTGGATGATACATGCTTTTCCCAAAGCTTATTTTATTCTCCCTGTGTGTGCCTGAAAAACTGAATGCACCGAATCATCTGTTTAGTTTTCAATACCAATCTTTGTTTTAATGTTCATCTCAGGTCCAGTATATTCATCTGAGCCATAAAACCACATTATAGACAGCACAACTGTGAGTTTAAAGGGTTCTTAATTGGCTGTGATTTGCTGGCTGTACAGCAGTGACGGTTGAAGTGCCATACTGATCCTTGGTGGATGATACGCTGGCTTTCTGGCACTGTAATGCTGCATGTCTCATGAAGTTCTATGTTTAAGTGTTGTCTTCATGTTAGTGTCATAACATCTTGACATAACGGTGGTTTCGACCTGCACACTCTAGATGGCACAAGTAAAAGTAATGTTGACCTCCAGCACCTTATATACACAAACACACATCAGAGAAAGCCTCTTGAGATCTGTTACAGTGTTTCCCCAAGATGGTTTCCATGTTTGTGATTCAGATTTGTGGTTGAAAGGAGCTGAAAATTTAGAGACCTCTGCCTTACAGTATTTGATGCTCATTATTGAAGCATTTATGTGTACAGTAGGCGATGAAAAACAACTTGTATACCTGAGATATATTTTTATCTTACTTGTGGGACACGTTTCACTATAATGAAGAGTTTATACATGGAACAACATCCTGGGTGTCCTTTTTTATTAGTGAGAGTATCACCATGCTGTTATTGTTATTGATCAAACATAATCTTGAATCAATTCAGACTTTTGACATTTTAAATGTTGAATAGTTTAAGTTATGAAATTAATTTTATTGAATAGCCATTACAATTGGATAAAACCTAAGACAACAGTGTCTTTTACATACTTCTTTTTAATCTCAGTGCCAACAATCTTATGTATTTTAATAATGAGCACAAAAGAGAATTTGGTAAAAGCAACATAAAAGAGACGGCAACTAATTTGGAGCAACACAGTACTTGTCATATGTTGATTGACAAATATTATTGCAATGTTAACGACACAAGAGGGATTTGATTGATCAAGTGGATGACTGATCATAAAGCTGCAGTCAATATTTGGCTGTAGCTTTATTTCCACTCTGAGCAACAGTCTGCCAGGATGTCTGAGATGGCTAGACACATAGTAGTAGCAAAACACATATTTACACTTCAGTCTCACCTGAGCATGATGATGTTGCCTCTGTTTGCTGTACAGTAAATAATACCCCATAATGCTAAAATGAACAATCTTAGAGTATTTATTCAGTTGGAGCAAAGGGTATTGGTTAAAGCTGACCAATTTCAGAGTAGTAGGGGATGAAAATCTCCCTCTAATTACTGTACTGTGTGAATCCTTTGCTCCCAGTCCCTCTGCTGCAAATGATGGTATTAAAAAGTCTCTTTTATTTATAGAAATAAAATTTTAGCTTCAGAGACAATAGGCTAGTTCTGTTTTACGGTACAGCAGACTTTATCTTTTTAATAAAAATTCCTGACTTGGTGAAAGTTTAATTAATAAGGGACTTAAAGCTAGGGGAATGAGCAAGGGAGTTGGGTCTTTAAGGGGGTACTTATTTTTCCATCTGGGCTATCCTCCAAAAAAACTGTCAATTAGTGTGTTAAGCTGAAGAGACAAAAACGTCATTAGTTCTTGCAAAAAGGAATAATGGGTTTTAAAGGTTTTGCTTTAGAGCAAGGCCAAAAGCACAAGAGTGAGTCTTATGTATTTTTATTGATTTCCTGCAATTATAAAAGTTTGAAGGAAGGCTTCACTTTTTCAGAGGTGCATGATTGAAGAAACAGGCACATTTTCCTAAGTAACTGTGTATCTTAATTGTCAAAGAATACAAGTACTTGTATTTTTTGTTGAGTAGAATACATGACTTTTTTTGTGTGTTCAATGTGTATGTCAGTGTTTATTGTCTTTCCTTTCTTTTAAGTTACTCACCAGTCCTACAGTTCTTTCAAGTCACAAGCATCGCTGAGGTTGTGGTCTTGCCAATGTCAAGGAGCAATTTGAAGCATTTGACTGTCATTCATTGAATTTTAGTCTTTTTTATATTTATTTTTTTCATTTTAAATTTCTTTGTCAGATTTTCTCCTCTGAGGAGTAATTGCTATGTCATAGAGGAGGAAACTAAACAAATCTTTGCTCAGTGTTGCTCTAATTGTGTGAGAACGGGATTATTTGATTATCTGGTTAGTTAGTTGGGAGTATAGGAACTTCCCAGTGTCTCCATGGGCCTGGGCTATGGTCAAGGTATTATAGGAGACGCCTGTTATTTGTGTGGATAATAAATGTAAGTATCTTTTTTATTTTGAGATTTAAAAATGCATTTCACAATATATGTCACACTTTTTAACCAGGAAAAGACCAGTTGGGCTTTGCCCAGAGGGTTTAGTACAGGATGAGGGATGCCTGATTATTGGAATTTTGTCTTGCTCAGCAACAGGTGACACTTAAGTGGTATCTCATGTTAACTTTTTAGAACTAGAAAAACTCACATATTATTGCTTTCAGTGATAGCTTCTGTTGAACATTAACATTAAGTCCATCTCTATACCTCACACAGTCATGTTTGGGTTGTACTAAATTGCTTTGTTGTATGTATAAGTTACATTCTTTATGTTTGGTCATTTGCATTGCTCATGTGCGACTGAATTTTTTTCTACCATATAAATCTTCACCAATCTTCATATTTTATGTAACTTTAGATATTGTGCACATTAAACTATGAAAGACAGTACAGTATTAAGCACAGTATTAAAATATATAAAAACATCTCTGGCATATTGGCGCTTTTACATGAAACTGGTCCAAGGCAAAGTATCATCAATGTGCTTCAATCATCCAGAACGCAGAGAGAAAATTATATTTCACCTTGAAGATATACTTCTGGCAGTAAATGTAATAAGGTAACCTGTAAATGAGCAAAGTCCTTTTGCTAATGAACTTCTTAACTTTTAGATGGTCACTTGAAGGTTTTTTTTTTTATGCAGGCAGAAAGTGTGACAGTAGTGCTTGGATGAGGCTTACATAACTGGTCGTAGTGCAAGAGGTTTCAGGCGCTGAGCCCAAAGTATGTCATTGACTTGTGCCACACACAACAGGAGATGTCTTTTGCATCACAGTGTGAGTGCTAGTAAACGATTGGTTACAGGAGGTCCTCCAATAAATTAATTGTTTCCACTTCATGGTTAAGTATGTGCTACTCTTCCATATCGAGTGCTGGTACTTGGTTATTACACTTTAATAGCTCGCTTGCCAAACTAACGATATATTACTCCATGAGCTGGCTCAGATCAGAGAAGATGAATTGGCTATTAATTAGAGTTGCACTGAGAGGGCACAGGGGAGAGACTACTCATAGCCTTGCAATCAGTGTCAACTGAGGCCCTTTTCTGACTGGGACAGCCAGGGCAGGCCCAGGTCACTGAGTCTTATCACGAAAACCATTGAATCTGGTGAAAGAAGCAGCATCAAACATGGCCACCGTCGTGTTGAGTCAAACAAAGGACAAAAGAGTTTATCGTTGAGCAGCTGCAGTTTCATCTGATGATTTCCGTCATGAGTGCGGACAGAATAGCAGAGATACGTGGGCGGGTTGTTTGGCTCCATGAAGTTCCTTAACAAAAGCCTCACGTCCGAAGGACTTTGAATTAGAAAGTTATGGAGGAAATATTTGACGGGGAGAGATGATTTGTGGGGAATATTATTGTTTGGCTCACTTTTCTTGTGCAGCCTGTGAATTAGCCCTTTTATCACAATTAATTAAGCTTGCCTATAGGAGATGTTCCATCTTGAGCTCATCCACACAGGATAAATAAGTCAAAGCAGCAGGATATATGTCCTTTTATTGGCTGACTTGATCTCGGAAGCATCTGTACTGGGGGGAAGCTGTCTCTGTGGTGCGACTTTGTCGAAGAGTCTTTGCCATCACTCACTTTGAATGCTTCTTTTATGACTCGTTTTGTTAAAAACCTCTTTTTTTAATGCAAGGTAGTAGGAGTTATGGCCTGTCTATGCAAATTAGGAAATTTTGACAGTTTGTTATTCATGTCATCGCCTTTTTAAACACTTAAAGGCAATAAATTTCACAGTGACAGGCTGCTCCGAAATTGCCACTAAATATTATTAAATATTTTAACAAGTTCCTTGTAAATATGCCTTAAATGTTTGAACGATGGGCAGGAAGAAAAATAGCTTTGCATCAACTTATTAGAGGCTATAAAAGTGGCAGTGATTTATCATGAATGTGGAGCAACTCGGGCCATCTTTTTTTTTGTTTTGCTTATTCTGTTAGCTTGCTTTGTCCTAATGTGCACATTAAAGAGACGCATCATGTTAAAAGCCTTCAGTAACACGAGTCATGAAAATGTTAGCGGCAGATATTGCACCTGTGGTCCTTGAAAGACAGAGTAATATATGCCAACAGCATTTTAAAGTTTTAAGGCTTCTCATACCCATTTACAGGTTGACATTTTTTGATATCACTGGCTGTAACGGAGCGTTTATCAAAAAATCCAGTTGATTTGTTGTTGCACAGCCTCAGTTTGAAAAATGCGTGAGGTAAAGTGTAACTTTCATCTTTCTTAAATTTGAATGAACTGCTCATTAGAAGTTAAATATTCAGAGTGAATCTGTTCCTGTCTGTCACGTCTGTCACACAATGAATGCATGAATGAATGAAAGTAGAGCCTGTGTCTATTGACGCTGATAGCGGATAGCTTATCATTACACAGTATCCTCTAGCTTCTGCCCTGCTATAACTGTCTGTGACAGTGATGGTGTTAGTTTGATGTGAATGGAAACAGAGTGTCTGTCTGTTGTGTTACTGTTCGACACAAAATAATAAACAACTTTTTCTAGTACTGCTGCAGATTGCATGTCTCAAGTGTCAAACTGCAAAGAGAAGCCTAACTTTCTAAAAATAGATTGAGATGTATACACAATCTTGAGCCTTGTGGCACATGTTTCCATAAGGGCTGGTAATTTAGTATTAAATCTGGTTCATTTTGAGTAAAATGACTGTGTTCCAGTTGCTGTATTTATGTGTCATGTTCTGGCACTACATGGATTCTCTCATCGGCCGCGTTCCGGCCCTTAAATTCAGATGTCAACCTTTTGGAACTTCAGATAAGTTTAAGTTCAACTTCATATACTTTAGGAAGTGTTTTAAACTCTCTTTTTTAACTATTAAGGGTGGAAATAAGAAAAAAGGTAAAAAATTGCCACAAACTTATAAGTTTCTTATTTTTTTTAATTTATACATCTGCTCCAGTACTGCTTCAGGAGAATGGCTGCTCGCTCATTATTTGTTTTATTTTATTACTCATCTAAGTAATTCACAAATCCTTTACAGACTGGCACCTGTTATCTTACATGTGCACTACCAAACAAAAGTTTGGACACTTGTTTTAATAAAAAGGTACATGTCTTAGCTGTGTTGCTATCATTGTAAAAGGATTTCCTAATAATGAGTTTTCCATTAAAAATAATAAACTTGCATTAGCAAACGTAACATTCAATTGGAAGACAGTGCTAATGTTTGCTCATTATAGGACTCTGTACAGTTTTGTTAATCAAATAATAAAATAATTTTATTTTTTGAAAACATGGACATTTCTATGTGTGTCCAAACATTGGTAGTGTTTGCTTCTTGTTCTCAGTGCTCCAGAATGCACAGCACACACACAAAGAGCTCTACACAACTGGACCATGACATTAATGGATATTATATAAATCTATATATTTATATAATCTATATATCTTGTTTTGTTTAAGTTATGAAAACAGTACTTCTTTAATATTATTTTATGCTGAAACATCTTAGTTCTGGGATCTGAGGAAGTGCCTTACAGGTAATAAGCCATCCCTCTGGCTTTTAGACAGTGTGATCTGTCAATGTTTTTTTTGTATGATGCTCATTATGATATTGTCTTGATGCCTTTATTCCTTCTATGGATCTTGGTAGATATTCATAAAGAAAGAATGGGTCGTATAATCCACGAATCCCTCACTCTTTTGGTTAGAAGCCACTACAGTATCCTACAAATCTCAGGGCTGTCTGTGCATATCACTCTTACCGGTTAGTGTGACGTGACGGCTGCCATGTCAGCAACACGGCACATCTCTGTTCTCCCTCTCTGGAGTCCTCTGTGAGTTTTCCCTGGGGTTGGCAGAATACGAGTGCTCCCTTGTCTTACTGACTATAACCTTGCCACCAGCTTGTCTGTGCGTGTGTGTTTTTTTCAACTCTAAAGACTTGAACAATGATGACTCAAGCCATGCACAGTACACCTCAGGGAAAATACAGTGGAAATAAAAATAACAAGTGGATTTTTGACTGCAGTCAGATGTGAGAGGAGGCACGCTGGCACTGGGCTAAAAGCCTGAGCAGATTCTGCCCCCCCCAGTTTATTAGATTAGGCTGTCTCGTGTTCAGGAAGTGCTGAAAGGCACTGCAGATTGTATCTGCATGAAATGCTGTCCTTACGTCCAGAGACAGTTGCCAGTCCCAGTCTTTGAAATTCCAAAGTAGTTCTCAATCCAGTTAAGGCCTGATATTGTAGTTGTCTCTTTGTGGCCCTGCTGCCGAGAGTTCTTATGAGAAGGGTTAAATATGAGGATGCCTGTGCTGGTATTTTTGCGGTTGCACACCGGCACACGCGCATGAATTTCTATAAATTATTTATTTTCCTGACACCACCATATGGTGCTGTAACTTGTTTGTCTTGGAGCATACTGGAGAAATGCAAGACACAGACTGGATTACCTCGTGTGTATACATGCGAGACCCTCTACAAACAAAGCCTGTTTTTTGTTATTTCTTGCTCTGGGTGAGATGTGTTGATGCAATTCTGTGCAACTGTCTACAAGAGTTTTTTTTCTCATCTACTTGAGAAAAAAGAGATAAAAAATAAGCACAATTAGGCCAAAATCTGGAGAAGAGGTGCGTAGAGGCTACTGCTGATGGTCTGCAGTGAACTGGGGGAACTGAGCAAGAAGCTTAAAGGGTCTTGGAAAAATGGGGTCCTGATCTTCTTTGAAATGCCACAATTAATTGCTATGCGTTGTCCCCAATGCATGGATGATTAAATGTGCTCCTAAACTGCCCTGATTTGTGGGGGCACCTTGCCCATTTTATTTGCCACTGTTAACATTTTCATTCCTGCATTATGCATGGTGCTGTGGGGTAAGGAAGTGCTGCAAACAAATGGCCTGAGGGATTGGCATAAACACAGTGTGCCGTAACAGGGAGAGGACTAAGAGTTCAGCACCGCCTCGCTCAGCCAGTCTTGATCGACAAACTAGACAGTTCCTCCGTAGTTTCACTGTAGCTTACCACAGCAGTACAACATTTTCATCAATGTCAGTTAGATCCAGTATTCAAGCATGTTGACTGTAAATTACCACATGTATATGGAGAAAGTAAGGTCAGAGTTGGGCTCTGATAAAATGAGAAATGCTTATGTGTGTCTTTATTACTCAGGAATGAATGCATGTCTGATAGAGTATTTCTGTCTAACTAATTGAATATGATTCCTCCTCCTTCAGCGTGTATAGTCTGTGGTCACTTTCACTAGTTAATTCTGACAGCTAAAGCAATGTGATGTTGGATCCTTTGTGTTTAGGGATTTTAACTCCTCATTGCAATATTCAGTGACTGATGGAAGCCCTGGTGTTTTATCAAGGCATGCCAAATGACATGTGCTCCCTTTTGAACATGAAACACTCAGAGCAGAAATATGAATTTTCACATTAGAGGCACATTAACTCTCTGATTAGGATTTACTTGATCTTGGATCTTGGCTGTTAGAAGTACAGTGCCGTACACATGGACTGCTTGAGCTGTCAGCTGTCATGGCATTGGCCCAGAGTGTTACACTTGGCAGGTCTCCACCCTCTCACCTCCGGCTGACAATGCAAATACAGGCAAACGATGTGTAGCCACTGGACAGCTCAGTATACACACGTCATGCAATGTTGATAAGAAAACATAAGTCTGGCATAAGTTGATCATCAAATAATGAGTCTTTTAAATGTAATCATGTGCAGATTTGATAGGAAGAAAAATGTCATATAAATTTTACCTTACAAAGTATTCCACACTCTCATGTTCTTGCAAGTGTAAATATATCTTCCTTTTTTATCCAGCCCGTCTGCCATCAAAACACGCTGCATGGCATAATCAGTAACTAATGCACTAGGCAGTGGAAAGAGGGCAGATATTGTTTTTTATGGCCTGACCTTTGAGACATTATTATTTTTTTGATGAATAACTGTTTACTTTGAATGCGGGCATTAAACAAGTTTCTTTAAGATTTGCAGTCATTGCCCCTGACACAAATGGCAAAACAAAAACATCTCATTCTGTTCACAAGCAAGGTGAAGCATGCTGTCAGTGAATATGGAAAGACTGTTTTAGTGGACTGGAGAGCAGTGTTAAATAGGTGGCAAGCAGTTCATTAGGATGCCTTACAGAGCATGAAAAATGACCTTTTCCCTTGTAATTGTAGTTTGAGTTCATAGATAGTTGACTGGAACCAGAGCACACTGTACATCGAAAAGGATCACTGGAAACAATTAGCATTGCATCTCACCAGCAAGTCTTCAAGCCTCTCTCTGTTACCACTTTTTCACACCTTCTTGCTTAAATGCCACTGTGACTTGATTATACGTGACAGATAAGTTAGACAAATACGAAAAATACTTAATTTGATTTATGAAGTGCACTGAACTGCATCTAATATATAGATGCAAAAAAACAGTAACAGTGTAAGAAGGTGTTTTCATACGGTATAGCTCTTTATATTCTGCACTGTGAAGTTATTTATGGGCATGTCAGTGCATGCATTTTTTAAGGCGCACTAGAATGCTACATAGGTTTAATATTTAACGTGAGACTTACAGTCTCAACATTTAAATATATTTTTTAGTTCTAAAATTATTACACTTAAGATTCAGTGGTGAGCACAAAATTTACATGTAGCTTATGTACTGACACTAAATATCACTACTTACTAATCAGAGGAATGCAAAGTAAAATGAAATGGATACTGAAGTATATAAAATTATAAAAAGAAGAGACCCACTAATAAGAGTCAAAACATTAGAAGCTGCTTTTACCACCATATTGATTAAAATGTTTTTAATCCGAAGAATAACAGTGGTTTTGAATAACTAACACGTATATTTTTTTGACAGTAGTCAAACAAATGGGAAACATTTTAGGATATACTTTAAATCAATACTTCGTGTATGTAACCAAAATAAAAATGCACCACATTTGTAATCATTAAATTAGTTTTACTTTTTGGGGTAAATATATTTTATGTTGTTATGTAATGTTGATTAAGCCAATCAATTACACTGTAAGAGATATAGCGTCAACATTCAGTATATATAGATGGACTTTTTCTTCTCAATCTTATATCAGTGTGAAATGAGACTCTTTTGGAAAAAAAACAACAAAAATGTGTCAGTGTTTAGATACATCTTTAATATGTTTGTTTGTATGTTACCATTTTCAGCTTAGGTAACAACTACCATAAAACATTAAGATTTGTAAGAGTTTTGGATGGCTTATCCTCTTTCGACTCTTCACTGCTGCTATCATCAGAAATTTCCCTCCCTTTCCTACTCTGTGGTGTTTTGATAAAGCAAATGTGGTTGAAGAGAGCAAATATTTAAGATATCTGCAAATGTGATGCACATCTGTCAAACAGCCTGAGGGTGAAAACCAGCACATAACAAGGCAACAAATGCTGATCCGGGACTTCTGTGCGGCAAAATAAAATATGGCTCAAGTTTTCATTAAGGTGCTATTGATTAGCTTTTCCTAGCAATGAATTATGGATGACATTAAATAAAAGGGAAAATATTTTTATGACTTTGCTTAGACCATGCCAGATTCCCCCTTTGCCTCTTGTATGCTCGCCCTGACAGGCATTTTGTTTTCTCTCGAATTCTTGTGGCTTTTGAGACCTAGACAAAGTAAAAAAAAGTAATTTTACTTTGATACCTTTTAGATATGTGTAAAACAGTTAGGAATACTGACTAAAGAAAGGTTTGAAAAAAGAAAGATAAAACGCTGTTAAGGACCAGTTTTTAGGCCTCACGGTGACCATCGAAACTTTTCGGACTATTTGCAGCAAAATCCTGGTTGCTGCTCTTATTTTGTATGCTCTGTATATTGCAAACACACACTTTAATGAAAATTAATGTTTTGTCTAATTATGTGTCAGTAAGAGATTGTGTGCTGAAATTTTTTTTGAGGTTTGCAAGATAATCTTGACATGAAATCTCTAAATATTACGTCACAGTTAGCTAGACTGGTTTCAAAATTTTAGTTTTAGTTCTCATCAAGCCAAAAGCCCATTTCAATTGGACTTAGTGACTGCACATAACGCTGACCACTGAGAATCTTTATGGTCCTTTAGATTAGATTGGATTAGATTAAATTAGATGAGATAACACTTTATTGATCCCCAGCAACACGTCACAGCAACAGAGCAAAAATGACAACAGTTAAGTTGTTAAGTTAAAAACAACACAGAATAAACCTAGAAAATAGTATAAAAACACATAAATGACCAAAAAAGCTGTAGCAATAATAACGATACACAATCCAGGAGGTGAGACACATCAGATGCAAAGTTTGTGAGTTTATGACAAGTTTATGACGTGTTGCTCTTAAACGATTATTCATTGTATTGTACACTTTCATAAGTGTTGCTACAGTACACCACTGTACTGTCAGCTGTCTTATAAAAAGCTTTTACCTTACAGTTGCACAAGCAGTCACCATGACCTTTATTCTCATAAGTCAGAGTGAAACAGTTCTTCTGGTGTCAAGAAAAGAATAAAATAAATGACGGTTACATTTAGAAGTTTTGTTTCACATCACTTTTTCTGTATACATGCCCTCTCCCTGCCATATGCGTTGGAGGTGTTTAGTAGGGGGCTGTTTCTTGTGATGGCTGTCACGTATTACTACACTCAAATGAATTTGTGAGACATGGGCACAAAAACAAAATATTTTTCAGTTTTCTGCTGCTTGTATTGTTTTTCTTTGGGAGGAACAAGAAACACAGGCATGGAAGAGCAACATTCATTTCTGTCAGCATAGACAATCTTGGCTTTAGTTTTGATTTTACCTGTGTATCACTGAAATGAAGCGACTGTTGGTGTTGAACACTTTTATTAGAATAATTATGTCTCTCTTCAGTAAATAACAGTTTAACCTGTCTGTCCTGTTTTGTGTTCTTGAACTCATTTTGTCTTCCCACATATAAATTGTCTGTTTTCTTAACCAGAACAAGTTGCACAGGCAGTTTTTCCAACCGAAAGATATATTTTTGTCTCTCCTGTTTTGTCTTGAGCTGTGACCTCTTATGCATAATGTGCTTAATGTTAATATAAAAAGGTGTAAATATGTTAACTTAAGCTTTAAGTGAAATGTCCAGCTTTTGTATTTCAGCTATTGGGCATGTGTTAGCCAAAAAGGATATTAATTAAGATATTAAATGCAACAGCGCTAGGTACATACATTATTAAATTGTCTTGAATTTGTCTGCCAGGTTTGCACAGGTCTGCAGCCTTTTATTCTACATGACAAAAATAGAGAAATTTTTAGAGGCATGTCTGAGAATGTGCATTCCATGCATACTGTATGCTTGGTTTCAGAAGCCACAAAACACATACAAAACTATGTCCCTGGCATTTGCGTCATAAAAGAAGAAAAAAAAATGTAATTGTGTTTTTACAGAAATGCAACTGCCACACCTTTGGGTTATTACGGCAAGGGTTAGGTTTGAGTGAATCCTTATGTATTTTTTCTTTCTCCGGTATTGTTGCTTTTGTAGGAAAACTTCACATCAGAAGTATAACATTATGTTCCTTTTTGAAGTGCTCAAACTAGTTCCTCAATGGGAAGGACACCAAGCACTTGTGACCTGTGTACATTTTTAGAGACTGTATAAAGTACTTTAGTGACAGGTGACACAGTAAGTTGAGTATTTTTTTTCTTTCTCATTGATCACAGCCAATATATTTTTTCTTGATCGATCAATGATCAATTTAATGTCTGATGGCTGGACAGTAAAGTAATTCCAATACTGTCTACCAGTATGTTACTTAAACCCCTTTAATGGTGGTGGCATGTAAACCTGCCTGACCTTCCCTGTACAAAATACATTTATATAGAAACACTCAGATGTTATGTACACTTTTATTTGCGCACAAACATGCAGTTTTCAGGTTGAAAATGGAAACGTCTAGTTTTGTTTCCTTCTGCATTTCACACACCTGAAACTTAGTCCACAGTCACAGAAAACATTGTTGCCGTGTTGGGCATTACTACCTAAAAGACCAGTGGACAGAGCTCACTGAATCAAATATGTTTTTAAAACGGTCGGCTATTTTATTGTTTTAGGTAATGTACAAGGCAAAGTGCTTGGAAATCTGACTTTGGTAGTTCATTAAGTTGCCAAATAATAACAATCAGTAAATGACAAGTCTGGTATAAAGCTGCATAGTTAATAGGAAATGTGTGAGATGGTGACAGTGCTTTATAAAGGAATGTGATGACTGCTAGCTGCTCTTCAGTGTTCAGACTGCAGGCACTTAGTGCGCCAGGTGTTTTGCCCAAGATTTTTCCACAAGACTAATGGAAAAGTGCCATATCCTTTAAACATCCAATTAATGTCTTATAACACTCACCAGTACTGAGTACCGAAAGCTCCATTTTATTACAGTTTCTTGTCTTTGTCAGGCATAGCTTCCAGGTTAAGTTTTCAGGTAATTATAGCGTTGCGCACACTGGAGTGGCATAAATTAGCACCTTGGGGGGGAGAATCAGTTGGCTGGATGCCCATCATTGCCTGTATGGCATGGACATGATAAACACACACACAAATGCCTGTAAAAGGCCCCTAAAGTGTGAGGCAACATTTGAGGATGTGTCTTTGATTTACGTGATTCCAGACTGAATCAGAAACCTAACAGTTACAAAGTACGTTTTCATAAAAACAAAGGCAGTTCTGTGTTATTATATGTTAAATATTGTTGAGAAATACTGTTGTTACAGCAAAAGATTATATGAGAGGACATTTCAGGAAAGTCAGTCTTTCAGCTTTGCCTGTGCATGTGTTTTATGTGCAAGGAATCATGTGAGATGTTTGATGTGGTCCAAAGAGTTTTCTATCACACATGTCATGAAAGAGAACTTATGGATGTCGTGTACGCTCTGACAGCTGACGCTCATGGTAGGAACTGCAGAATAGAGAGCAGCAATTCTTCCTTATTACATGTGGAATTTCCTCTCAGCTGATTGAAGTATCAGCATATTGCTGCCATATTCCCTCCCACAAGAGCCTGGAGTTTTAATAATTTGCAGAATGAAGGGGACAGATGAGAGGCTATCAAAGTCACTTACATTTGTTTAATCTTTGAAGTGCTGCCACTCGCTAAGTTTTCTTGAACAAAGTGCAGTTCATAATTTTCACCAAAATGCAATGCTGAAAACAAACTAGTAAAGTCATATTAGAGAGTCAACATTAATGAACACTGTTTACTGGGTGTGGATGTTCTGTATAGTAATCAATATGTGCCAAGAAATACTATATGTACTACGTTTCCAGTATGATCATGTGGAGGAAAAATAACAATAAGTAATCTCATGTCATTTAGCTGTACTATGCAAAGTTAATGTAATCCTCTAATGTTTAGTGTAACACATCAATCATGCAAAAATCTATTGTTGCATTAGCCTTGAAAGAACAATAATAATAAAAATGCTATAATGGTTTTAGCTTCCTTTCCATAAATCATACATGGAGGCTGGGGAGGGGGTATCGTAACTTGCCATTTCAGCTCATCTGAGCAGTTGAAGGGATGCTGAATACTGATATGATATTGTGCAATAACTGGAACTGTAGTTGGTCACTTTCAACCTGGAGTGGTTTGAAATACTGCATGGAAATCAGTCCCTGCTTCTGACCAAAGTTGACCCAGTACCTTCTGCAGTGACATAAAGCAGTTTTCTGTTCAATAGCCACTCACAAGAGACTGTAAATCAAGAGTAAGAAAATAAAAACTGTGCATAGTGGATGATTTATTGTAACACTGCAAATCCATTTAAACAAATATTAAAATAAGACCCAAATCAGCCGGAAAATCACTTAACAGGAACAGCTTGCTTCAGTTTTGAACTGGTGTTCTGTAGCTGACAGACTGTCTGAGTTTATGTTGATACAAACGTTTGATTGATTACATAGCTCTCACTCTCAAGGCCGATCATGTGCTAACTTTATATATCTGTCATGTATGAAGACAATGCAAATAGAATGTACACATGATTGGAGAGTGATGTTCTTTCCCATAGTTAAACAGCACAGTAGAAAACTGTATCATAATGTAAAAACATTAAGATAATTGCCTATTCAGAAAGGTATTGTTATACAGTCATGGAGCCAAACACACATATACAAAGAAAGGCTAGAGAGCTCAGCTTTCAGGTTTGATAAGGGGAAGTACATTTCTATCATGGTTTCAACCTGGGACCTTTACAAGTGCTTGTCAGAGTAGTGCTCAGAGAACTGCCTGAAGAGGCTTTTCGATTTCACAGAGAATACACTCTTCCCAAGAAGTGGGTGGAGAAGCTAATTCTCCAACAGTAAGAGGAAAAAAAGAAATCTAGAGAATTAATAAACCTTTTTAGTCTGCATAATGATTCATTTTGAACTTAAACAGAACAGAGCAACAAAACAAATCATTTTTGGGGAAAGAATACATGTATTTTAATGCCCTCAAGCAAAACTAATTAAAGACGACACCTCATTTACATAAATAAGCATTATAATTTGCATGCATGCACAAGGGAATAGAGTCAGAAAAGAAAGCAATATTTTGCAGTCTGCTAATTTCATTTTATTCAGGATTTAAGCTTAATAAAGATTCATTTTGGAGGCGAAAGGAAAATAATCAAAGGGGAAATTTGAACTATCTCCAAAGATGCAGCAGCCTTCTATTCAAAGGGCTCTTTCTGAGTCACCAGATGACTCCTAATCTGGAGTGGCACTTCCTGGCCCAGCTCCAACACCAACTCCTTGAAAGGTAAAAAAATTTTAGAGCCCAATTTATTAGTATGCAGTTCTTGCATCGGGTGGAGAATTAATGGCGGTGACTGATAATGACTGTAATCGTGGCACAAATGGGGTGTTGAAATAGCAAACAACGGGCACAAGGCATGTAATGGGGATTTTATTAATTACCCAAGGTCCCTAGCATGAACAGTCTCCAGGATTTACTGTGGGCATGCCAGCCGGTCGTGGAAGGGTCGGCCAGTGTAATCTGACAATGAAAGGGTCACTACAGAGACTGCAGTGTGGACAAAGAGAGTGATGTTTGCATTTTACTGTGTAGCCTTGTAATATTTTGGGAGTTTGTAATGAAAAGACAAGATGGGATGTATTCTGGCATATTTATTGGGTTTGTATTACTGTATATCATTGAGCACTTTGTAGTGCTCTTCGCTTCGGAAGAGCTAGACTGTACTGTAGCAACAAAAGGCAAATTTGCCCATTCAGCAAGCCTTTATTCATGTGAGATGACGGATCAAAAGACCAGACACAATTTAGATAAATTACACTCTTTCTTCACAGTATTTCAATTAAGTTATATAGTAAATGCAGATATCTACAATGAAATCTCCCGCTATCTCTTTACTGGCTATTAGAAAAAGAAATCAACATATGGTAACACTGTCAGGTAAGATAGCCCATTCACACATCAACTCATCAACAAGAGAGGATTGATTAAAAGTCCTTTTTATTACTCACTGCATCCTTAATGGACGCTAGACTTTCAAAATGGAAGAAACAATTAGAGTTTTACTGCTTTGTGGGCACTACTGATTTATATAAATCACTGCACGGGTGTAAATTTTCCAATAAAAGACTGAACCACTCCTAGCATACATAATCAACATATCCACACTTGGTACACACTCCAGATTCACAAAATCTCTATAAATTGGTAGGACTCACACCAATTCAGTCTCACTTAATTAACAGATTGGGCGTGCTTGATGGAATTCCTGAACTATTTATGTATGGTTTACCCCTAGTAATCATACTCAGTGCTTTAGGCCCACAAAGATATCTCCCCAAGGTAAATAAACATGGCTGTGACTATTTATATTTTAATGCTGTATAAAATGAAATAACAGTTCACCTCTAACATATGATTTTGGCGATAACAGTTCTCGAAAAACTAGCGTTGGGCAACTCTGATACATTAAAGATACACCCAGTATGGGGCAACTTCTGGTGCAATATGATGTGATTCACACCCCATTCATGATATTATGTGATTGAAAACAATGTGTATGTATGTATTTTGAAGTCGCAAGGCACATTTTGCAAATTGCATTTGGCTCATGAAGCTTTGGCGTCTCTCATGTAAAACCTGTAGTGTTGACAAATAAATGGTTTGGTCACATTTCTAAATAATCTAATAATAAGATCTTTTCTTCTTTCCAAAATTGCATGTTTTTACTTCTAATGCACTCACATTGTGCCTGTGTATGTTTGTTTATCACTATATTCCCACCCCCATTTAAAATAGAAGTTCTATTGAAGGCGAACAGCCAAATCTAACCCTGGTAAAGTGAAGATAGTTGTTCTGGGAGATGGTGGTCACTGTGATATCCTCAGTTGGAACATGAAACAAGGAGAGCCATGCTGTGCAAAGAACAATATAAAAATGCCACTCCCTGTAATATAGTAAATAATATAGAGTTTAAAATAGCATTTTAAAATTGCCTGGGTACCTAGATGCAATTAAAGTGATACTCCACCCAAAATCTATCTTTGGAGTATCAAATAACCATCTTCCCTCAGTAGGCTTGAAAAGTCGCTGTAGTCTGAAGTTCTTATCCTCATTGAGAAAGCAGGTTTGGTCATCCTATATTCATATCAGTTACAACAGTTTCTAATGGACAAAGGTGTCACAGAAGAAGAAATGTATTCAGAAATCCATAAAACTGAAAACCAATGCCTCACCATAGTCGACTGCTGTCCATCCTGTTGAAAGTCTGTGATTTGCCCATATATGGATAAATAAATTATTCTTTTCATATTATAACAATGAGTAGAGTGAATTATACTCACATGTAGATAGTTCACTTGCACATATTTTTCAGCAGCCAAAACACAAGAGCCAACACTGCAGTCAGTGCAGTCTGAATGAAATTTAGACAAAGTAATATGTACGTTTAAAGAGTAACAATTTGTCCTGATTTGTACTAAATGCCCTGAGAGTATAAGAAGAAAATGCATACCCAGATAATTTTTTTCCTCTTTGATCTCACACAGATACAGACACACACACACACACACAGCCTGAAACTAAACAGCTGGATTTCATTTTGAGGTTAAACAGACAGTGGTTGGAAGACTTTGAAATAATTAATAAAAGCATGAATGAAACACTGAGATCTAGAGTGATTACATAAGTGGTGTGGCGTTAGTACAGGATGTGTCTGTATCAATAAAGTAATAACCCTGAAAACGCACAAACTCCATTTAGACCAAGCACTCATAAAAGAAACCTACACCCTGATACTGATAGTGAGTCACATCTCTGTTCTGTGAGTAAGAATCTTTAAAGCTAGGCAATTTTCTGTCAGCGAAGATTAGAAAAAAAAAAAAAAGTAAGATGAGCCAGCTGCACATCACGTTTATAGGAAGTTTAATAATGAACCTGGATGCCTTTTTACTCAAGTCACATTGCGTGACAAAGGTGTGTGTGTTTATGTGTGTGTATATTGTACTATATATTTATCTCAGCCTTACACCCAAGGGCAACTGTTGGTAACATAACCTCAGAAAATGTCACCATTCAGGTTCAGTTTTCTCTTTTTGTTACCGCAGTTGCATTATTATATGAGCAGTGTGACATAAGTAACTTTAATTTAGTAAGTTCTGGCTAGGTTTCATAAATTACTATCATTATTATTTTCATTATTATACTATAAATCAAGTATCTTTCTGTACTTGACCATAAATTCCACTGTTAACAGTTAACGTATTTGAGCTGTGTGATTGCAGTTTTATCACCAAAATCAAAATATGTACTTTTTCAGAAGCTTTTTTCTTTCACATGTTCTGACAAGGCTTTCACAAGTGGTTGGGCTCTGAGTTGTGTTTACGGTATTACTGCATACTTAGGTGTGCTATGTATTTATTTAAACATTGTTTTTTTTGTCTTATTAAAACAAGTGTTAAACACAGAGAAAGAGTACAATTCTTACTGATATGCAAATAAATGTGTACAAATGTAATTACTAAACAGTAACAGTGTAACAGTACACGTCTCTTACAGGTTATGCTGTATTACATTTCTGTATAAGTTTGGATCTGAACTTGTCCCCCTAGTAAGATTATGTTGGGAAAACACCAATTTGAGGTAAATACCTGAAAGTACATCAATTTAGTTGTGAAATGCTTATATTCCTGAGGCTTTCTGTTTTGTTTTTACCTCAAGTACCTGTTCCAAGGGCGTGTACACTTTTTTTCAAGTTGTGAGATCATGTGTGAAAAATGTATTGAAAAACAGTCATGCCATAACATATCAAAACTTGTTTTTACGTAATGATCCAGATATTTTAAAAATCAGGCCCATCATAATACACACAATGAATGTTCGTTTCTGGCTTTGTTTGTTTTGTTCCTCCACTTGTCTTGCCTCTGAGGTGAGGGAGAGACTTTGAAACTAAAGTTGGCAGCATTCTTTGGCAGTGACACATAAAGAGGTACCTGTATCACCTTATTGCTCACTTTTCTACACATGAAAACACAAAGTACTGAACCAGATGTTCAGGTCTGGATCTGAAAACAACAGTATAGCAAGAAAATTGAACTCAGGTTAACAATTTGTGTCCAAATTATATGCATTTTTAAAAATGCATCTTATTACCAAGCACTCCTTGTGTATCTTTGCTGTACTTACCAGAGATGTCACCTTAAACAATGGAATTAGATATTGTATATTAGATATAGTCTGTCGAGAGTGTGCTGAGCCATTTGTGACTGTCACTACTTGTTTTAGCCACCCAAGTCTTCCAAATGGTAATTTAAAATCAATTCTCCTGGCAGAGGTTTATTTTTATAAAAATCATCTTTACAGCAATAGGCATAAAAAAATGTAAAACAAGAAGAGTGTTTACGTAGAATGCTGGATTAGTACTGTGTTGTATAAACTAGAAGTTGATGGGAAAACACATATGTACCCTTTATTACTGGAACCTGCTGTGAAAAAGTTCCATGCTAGTTGGAAATAGCAGGCCCGTGGGTGTTGAGGAGATCCCTCTGTGTTCCAGAGGTGTCTCAGACAGGCGTGTTGCCTCACCTGGTCCTGTGTTTACCTCAGATGGTAGGATTAGGAAGCAGCCATGTGGAAGATATGACTGTAATCCGTCGTGCCTTTACTTGGCACTCAGACACGGTCCTCTGCAACACTTCCGCTCTCCTAAAGGCAGAGTAACGCCCTTAGGGAACACGAGAAATATCAACAGCGTTTTTTAGACTCTCACACTGTGATACAGCAATATTTTGACAGCCACATGGGGTGCAGTTTGTGTTGTGGAGGAGGGACGCAGGTGGACTGTTCAGGGATCAGTCAGAAGGGTTATGATAGGGTCTTATAGTCTTTGTTTAGCAATCATCTTGCACTTGATAGATTCAGATCAGTGCATCATACGTTATCCAGTGTGTATATATATATATATATATATATATACTTTACATATATATATATATCTACTGATACTGTATCTGTCACTTACAGGTTGTTATCCCTCGCTTCCTACAGGTTGTTGTTTGTTTTTAAAGTGCTATTGATTCGTAAAATCTTTTTTATTTTGTTATCCAAAACAAGCAGATTTTCACACACCCCTTTATCTCAGCACAAAAACAAACATTGTGCCCTCCTGCTGGCTGTAAGGATAGTCCCATATATGCCATGTGTGCAATGAGTTTTCATGATTTCTTTACCCCACCACAATTGATTTGAGGTTTCACAAATGGCATCTATAAATTTGAATTTACAGCCATTTAAAACACAGTACCTCTATTTTGAACCTTAGCATTTACCTTGAGTAACAGCCATTGCAGATATGTCACTGTTGGTTTTAGCATCAGTATGGGGATGTTCTTAGAAATTTTAGAAAATGAGTTATTACAAGACCTATTTGTTACACTTCAATAAAAAAAAATTATACTGTAAGCCACAATATTACTGGAACCTGCTGTGAAAAAAAAGTTATTGCTTTGTATGTTTACTGGCAGTGTTTGGTAAACACATAAAAGATCATCACTGTTTGTGTTTTATCAGTGTAAAAATATTGTGTTTGTTGATATTTGTGACTTTGGGGAAGATCAGATCACATTTCATGACCAATTTATGCAGAAAAACAGGAAATTGCAAATAGTTCTTGTCATCATATAATGTTTGATCTCAATTGAGTTTTGTTGTGTCCAGTCTAATAAAGCTTCTCCTTTTCTTTTTCTTCTTGAGTTTTTAGTACCCTCATTGTGTTTGCTCTTTTGTTGTATTTTGCAACTCAGAGCCACCGTACTTGTAAAAATAGTGAATGAACTATTGAAATATTTGTCACATTTTTGTAATCACTTAACAATAAAAGGTGCTTGTAAGAGGCCTAACTACTGTCCTGTGACAGCTTTGTTTTCTGGCAGGTTAAGTTACACACCATTCAAGGTCATATATGTGTGTTATTATGCATTTATTGTACATTGTCATCTAGGAGACTGTGCAGTTCACAGCTTTGTTTTGTACATTTTTGGTCTGAGGACTCGCCCTTGGTGTCGTAGCTACATCACCATCTCCATCACAAATGGTAGAAAGCAAAACTCTTATTTATCCAATGCGCTGATAATTAAGCCCTTCTCATTAGTGACATAATTGGAAATGTAATTAGCAATGGTAATAATTATTGCATTTAATATCTTTTCTTTTTAGTTATCGGGCTCATTCAAAATGGTAATTAGCAGTCATGAGAATTTCATACTTTTTTTCTTAATTCATTTTGGTTGCCAATTATTTAAAAATTGCAAGAAACAAGTTTTTTTATCCAATAACTGCAATGTTGCCTTGTTTGTTTGTCATGAAAATAAAATGAAGCATGTATACTATCATTTTAGGGTGTAGAGGTTTTGCCTGGATTTGAAATGAGTGTAACTTCGTGTGACTACTTTGAAGATTTGTACATTTGCATTCTAACTGTTATTGGTTACACTGGCTAAAGCATCTTTGGTGCATCTGGTCAAATGCTTGGTGCTTTAAATCTCTCATTTCAAAGAAACTCCATGTGATGGTAAACAGCTGTTTTATGTTTATCTACAGAATTCAGATGGCAGTAGAGTGAGCATTGGCCAGAGGCGATAACTTCTCAGCTGATATAGCTTCAGTACAGATTGTTCAACAGGAAGGTGAGTCTTAAAGTTAAAATTTTGTCTCTATACCAATGTTTGCTGTGAAATTAGTAACGGATGTATTCAATCACTGGGACAGTGACGGGTCAAAAACATTTAATGTATAAATTAGGGGTGAACAAGAACCAGAGCAAGATCAAAATGATTTCTAATTTAGTTATATGAAAAAGCACTTCACCCAGTTGTCATTAATTTACTGTCCCCATCAGTGTGAAACAAATTATTGGATCATTGACTTACTTTCACAAAACACAGCATGCAGCTTGTAATGTGCAGTATTGGTGTCTGTTCTCCATGTTAAAGTTGCACCTCTGTTTCATGGAACAACTTAATTGTCTCAAACATGCCCTCAAGCAGCACACACGAGTCATGATACCCCAAGGCCTAGATTAATTAAGCTATGAAAACCCATGAGCAGGGAGCATTCAGCAGGTGCCTGTTTGCCTTGGTATGGGACTTGTTTTTGGCAGTGGTGCAGTGGCTCATTATAAATGTATAATTAAGTTACATTTTTATTTGCTTTTTTAACATTCTGTCATAGGGGATCAACATGGCTTATACTCTGATACTGTTAAGTGCACTCTTGGCTAAATTGCTATTATATGATATTGTTATTCTTTATTCTTCCTTAGCAATTATACTTTGTCAAATATGTGAATGAGAGGCATACAGTGATACTGTATGTGTCACTTACAGGTTGTTATCCATCTCTTCCTGCGGGTTGTTTGTTTTCATCTTGCTATTGATTCGTAAAATCTTTTGATTTTTTTTTTTTTTTTTTTAATCCAAAACAAGCAGATTATCACACCCCCCTTTCTCCCATACTCTGTATCTCAGCACAAAAACAAACATCGTGCCCTCCTGCTGGCTGTAAGGATGGTCCTTAGAACCCCCACAGTTCAGCTCATCCCGGGTTGGGGTGTCTTGTCAGCGCCAAATGAATGTGATGAAGTGTCTCTCTCAGGGCAACGTCTGTTATTTTCAGTCACCTAACAGCAAGTAGGGAGGGTGAGATGCACAGCAGGGGCCTGAAGGAGGGATGAGCAGGTCTGTGGGAGAGAATCCCTCTGCCTGCAGGGTGGTCAGACTGAATGAGACTCACCAAAACGGCGGTAACGTTTGCCAAGAGCTTGTTCAAGCTAACAATGAGGCCTGTGGAGGGGCAGACTGGTCAGGCAATTGAGGTTAACAACATTGTTACATTAAAACAAGGTTCTGCTGTGCATATAGGATGTATCCTTGAATAATCAAATGTTTTATTTAGTAATAAAATCAGTAAAAAAAAATTTAATAGAGCTGAATGTTTATTGTTTTTTTCTAGAAATACAGTTTTAAGGAACAGAGGTTACAGTTGAAGTGAAACACTTCAGTATAGACAGTGTGTTCTATATTGTAACTAATCAATGTTTCTGTAAAACAGTATATATTCTTAAGTCACTAAACTTCAGAATAGTTACAAGAAAATGAGTGTAAATATAGAGTATACTTCAATCTCAGTTTGACAATATGTTTCCAAACAACTTGAAGTGAAGCAGAAATTGTGAATATTAAATATCTTACTCTTTTTGCAGATGCTCATTGTACATTACAGTACAGGTCTTAGCACTAGTTTTCACAGCTCAGGCGTTACTACTGAATCTCACCGCTTTCCTTTACTGTTTCCCCCACTGTGCTTTGCCCAGGGGAGAGACGCCTTCTACATGTTGTAATAAGGGTAGCTGATATAATGAAGGTCATTGTAATCAGAGCTAATGTGCCAAGGAGTCAAGACACTGTAGCTTTATTTGCCAGCAAGGCCCGGCATTTGGTACCCATGGGGATCAGGCTGATAGTGTTATCTTTGCTAACCTGACTCTAATACAGGCCTCGCTCCTCTGTTTGTGTCAGTGTTGGAGCTGAACTTTTCCCAGTGATCTCTTCCATGTGTGGATGGGCACGGTTTGGGCTCCACTCTGCTCCATCCCGGTTAAATCCCATCCCAAGGTGTTTGGCTTCTCTGAGTTCACGTAGTGTATTTAGAGAGTAGTGCTCCCTCTCGCTGACTGTTTGATTTGGAAAACAGGCTGGGTTCACATAGGCTTCACTTGAATGTACTTGACATAGAAACATTACATTGATGTCTGCTGAGGACTGGCTCGTAAGAGATGACCTCTAAATCTAATCCTGTCCCTCAGGATATGCAAATGTCTTTAGCTCAAATTTGATTTGTTTTTGTCAGTTCGGGACACAGCAGTTTGTTTACAACTGTTCCAACACCTTGTAAAAGCTGAATTGTGGAACCAAGTAGTTCTGCTTTATAAGAATGAATGTTTTGATATTAATTTCTTATATAAATTTGCCTTTCACTTTGCTATTGAATTTCTTTTTTTGTTTTTAGCAAATTATTTTGTGTCAAGATAAATTATATATGAAGGTGAAGCCTAGTTTTCAAAATGAAACGACTCAAATGACTGTGGTGAATCATTTACTGTAATTACTCTGTTTTATTGTTGTTAACGTAATTGTTTTATAGCGTAAGAATAACATGTGAATAACACATTACGTGTTAGGATATGAACAGATGACAATTGTCAAAACTTGAAATGTTTCTCAGCTGTCTGGCTCATAATTTTTTATTTGTGAGAATTTTTACTGTCTGATGACAGAATATTTATCAGGAACCCCAAAGTCCATAAAATCAGAAACAAAACCCCTCTCTAGTGGGGATCCTGAGCAGAACCTAAAGCTTGATTACCATTTCTCTCATTTTTTTAGACTTGCCTTTTTAATGTGCCGCTTTCTGTAAGAAACATCAAAGGCCTTTTTCCCTATTCATCTGAGCAACTCCAGAAAAAAAAAGGCTACCCATATCTAACCCCATGCAAGTCCCTTGGTCCCATCATTCAAACTTCCAAGCCTCTCTTTGTGGCTTCCTAGAGGACCACGGTGAAATGATCTCTTTTGTTTCGCATCATTAGTTCCATCTGTTGTGCGAGCAGGCCTGTCTGTTCCGGAGCATGGCAACGTGATGGTCGCCAGGGGCAATTGGAGACGCTACTGTCCCGGTGGCTTGTGGCTCGACCTCCGCCACCAAATTGCCTCGTCCGTGATCCCCATGACACTCCCACATCCGCTTGACTGTTTTTACTTATTTATTCATACATCTGGGGAAAACAGAGGCACAACAGTGCTTCATATGCATGATAAACATTTAATTTAGTTAGAATTTAGTGGTGCGATGTTTGTAACATATTCTTGATACACTGTAGCTTAAGAGCACAGTTTATTATTAGCACAGTAGTGAAGCAATATTGTGATTGTATGATATTACATACAAATCACTCAGCTTGGCAGTTTCATGTTGTATGTCCACTCTGTGTTGAATGCAGGCTTTAATAGGTCAGATTTGTCTGCTTATTTTCTTGAAGTTATAAGTAAATGATGAGCCAAACAGATGTAGCATTTTCTCACAACAAGGAAATATTTTATTCATGATTCACATGAATGATAAATCTTTAGAAAGTTTTACTGCTGATGGGGATACACAATTTAACATCTGTCTTTTTCAGAATAATTAATCACTGGAACACTTGGGACTCAATGTTGGATTTTTCTTCTCACTTTCATTGATCTAATAACTTCTATTAAAGCAAAGCATCCTGTAAAGAAGACTGGAATGAAAAACATGACTGTACGCCCTGCTAAAGAAGAAATCCAAGAAAGATGCTGGAAAATCTTGCTCTTAAGTAAACCACAGGGAAACGTGTCCTTCCATTCTAATTATAATTCGTAATTTTCAAATGAATATTTCCATAATGTCTCCCAAGTGAATTGCTCTGGCCTTATCACCATAGTATGAATGTACAGCACAAGGGCATCTGTGTGCATGTCAGTGCGGAGATCACCAGATCATTTTCATTGAAGATGGAGCCATCAAAGGTCATAGCCATCCAAATGACCTAACCTTGCAATGTAACACCTGGGTGTAAAAGTGGACTCATCTTATCTGCTGGGATGGGTGTAATGTACCTCTAATGTATAAAGTGCGGAAATAAAATAAGAGTTATAGTTTGGTGGAGGAGGTTCAGTGTGGACTAGAGAACGTTGTAACTCTATAGGGTGAAATAGCTGTGTTGGTATCACCCGAGGTGACAGGCTATTGCCAAAGTGCTGTATTTGTTGGAACCATTATGAAATAAAGTCTGCGAAAAAGGCCAATATTCAGTTTGAATTGATTCCTGAAAAACGCCAGAAGTGAATATGCTTTCATTTTGATAGTATTACTATGGACAAAATGTGTTGTGTCAGTTTCTCCTCGCCATTACTTTGCTCCATTAAGGCAAAACCGACTGATTTTATTTCTGCCCAGTCTATTTTCTGTGATAAAATGAAAATCTGAGAGCTTTATTAAGTCTGAGTGACACCTAAAGCTGAGAGCCAACAGGAAAATAAGTCTTGTGGGATCTAGTTTCAGTTCATTTTTCCTCAATTCCCATCTCCTGATCAAATACAGCACTTTCCAGTAGGGGCCTAATGGGAGTGTCAAGTTCACAAAGGCCCTCTCTCTTCCTCTGACTCCATTACCTGATAACAGCGCTGGTTCTGGTACTTATTTGCACAGTGCAGTTGAGCTAGGCTTGTGCTCTGAACATGTGTGGCAGGTTGTAATTGAAGCTGTATTGAGGCCATTTTATTAATTTGTACAAATCTTCCCTGCACATGCTTCCAAGTTGCTATGGGCACTAACCCATCTCATTTTCATTCCTGTACTTGTCTATCTGCACGGCTCTTTTTAGTAAAGCTTTTGAATGCTGCTCTTCTTTAAGCCAAACAAACATGACCACTGATGTCTTGGGTTCAGGGCCTTTCAAACAACCTTTCAATAAAACAAGCTCAGCTGTGAGACATACAGGATCTCTCATGCTGGGCAGCCCCGCTGAAAATACCCTCCCTCCTGTTTCAAAGCCATCAGCTTTTGGTTCCCGCAGGAGAGCCAGTATTATCCTGCAGGGTTTATTTAAACTTGTTGGGAAGGTCTTGCCTTTTTTATACAGTAGGTTATGTGACATTTAGGAGAACCTTTCCTCTTATGAAACTGATTTTATTTGACTTATTGATCCAAATTTTAGGACCTTATGTGCCAATTTCCTGTGACAGGTTTTTTGATATGGTCTGCATGGTAGGCATGCCACACCTGCACCTTATATGCCTGTATACTATGATGGATACTGAGATGCCTGGGAGGAAGGAGAAAGACAAATGAGGAGAGATGACAAATGCATCCTTTACAGTTAGATACTGGGATCCATGACTTGTTTTTATTGACCTTTTCTCTTTTCTTTCCCATATATATCTACAGTATAAGATATGCGACTTAAATAAATGTCATTTGACCATGTCAGACACTGACATGTGGTATTTTCATAGAATTCATTAATTTGTGTGGATTGTGGCTGCTCTGTTGCGTCACCTTATATAGAGTTATATTTCCCTGAATGTAGGGGACTTCCAGGGCATCACTCCTCCTGAACTGCCTCTTAAATCGTCAAACTGGTCAGTTTGAGTGTGTTAGTTTTTTGTATTATCTTGGGAGGACAACTATGCTTCGGCTCAGACATTATTGGACCATTAAACCGCAGCCCCTCCCACTCTCAAGCACTTTCGGTTCTGTATAAATGCGCTGGAATTACTTCCAGAGGGGTAGGGTGGGGGTGCAGAAGACAACTGGAAAGGCTACTTGTTCCCTTAATGATGTCTTGTCCTTTTAAAAGTCGTCATCTTCAGTCACAAATGGATGAGTACGGTAGTGGAGCACCCGAGGGACTGAGGTCATCCCAGCCTTCTTGTTTCAGCACAGGAAGTTACTTTCCATAAAATGAGGCAGGATGGTTTCTGTTAAAAGTTGAATTTGTTGATGGGGGTTGGAAGGGTGGGCTCGGGGCTGCACACATATCACATAATAATTGTTGTGGGAGTGGATAAGTTGGCAGGTATTTATGGTTAGTGTGCTGCCCACTAATAGCTGTGACAATATGTGTAATCATATTTATGTTTCTGAGTAAGTGTGTTACATGTGAAAGCTGCGTCTTTAATTGACAGAAGTCAGAGATCTTCTTTATAAACGGCTATGTTGATTATTTTCTATAAACACTTGGCTCTGTTAAGACTATCAAGTTGTAAATACACTGTTTGAGTTTAAGCATGCATTGTGAAAGAAGTCAGGAATTTTCGCATGGGAGTGTGCACAAAGATAATCCATCCATTGGCAAGCTAGGGCATTAAACTATCAACACCCATCTATTATGGTTACTGTCATGGTTGTTTGAGTGAATAGCTGTCATATTGAAATTTTGGTTAAACAGTGGAATTTATGAAGTCTGTATTTTGACCACTTCTTTATGAGGTAGCAGTCAAATGGTTCTGGTCTCTAGCATGCAGCCCATTGTGAGCAGCATTTTCCTGTAAAACACCACAGAACCTTAAATGTACACCGATCAGGCATAACATTATGAGCACCTGTACAATCTAATGCAATCCAATTCAATAGCTCTGACATGAATTCTGCAAGTTAAGTTATATATATCTATATTTTCAAGTGTCTCTAATGTTTTTTCAGGTGTCTCTAATATTTTGGGCCACTCATTGATGTAAATAGGGACGCCAAAACATTCTCCCTATGTCAGAAATGTGATAAATCCACAACATGTTCATTATTGAGGTAATTGTGGGCAGTGGAGTTGCACTGGAGTATGTTATACTGTATTAAGAGGCATATTTAATGTTTTGGACCAGTCACTAATGTGAATAGGAAGAAACCTCTTAACATAACGTATTCCAGTACGACTCCAATGCCCACATGTAGTAGAATTATCACATTTCTGACAGTTTCAACTTAAAAGAGCTGAGCTGTCATATTAGATTACAATAGATTTGTACAGGTGCTGATAATATTATGCCTGCTATCTGTTTATATTTTTATGTGAAACACACGAGAGCTTATAGAAACATTACACCCAAGTTGTAAAATACTTAAGCTAAGGGTATTTGGGCAGTAAGTTAACAGTCTTAAGACACAATATGAAAAATTTCCTATGCCTAATATAAAACACATGTATGTATATCAGTATAATGCCATGTTTTGTAAATGATACGGTTTTGCTCTTACTCCATCAGGTGAATCAGACTTCTACAAAAATGGATTGTGTGAGTTTTGGAAGTAAATTCTAGCACAGTGGTATAAATTACAACATTTTTCCAATCCCAGCACCTTTGGGCAGCATACAAGACCACATCAAGAGGGCGAGGTGTAGTCAGTGATATACATGACATGCGTCTCTAAGGGCTGTCTGATTTGTATAATATCCTTCAGACAAGGTCATAGCAGTGCCTACGTCTTTGAAGACAGAGGAAAGAGAACATGTTCCCCCTTCATTGTGCCTGTGGAATAGAACAAACGTGAGATTGTGGTGTCGAGGGGCTTCCACTCTTCAAAGATGATATGAATCAGACATGAAACGATTTAGATAAAGTGATCGTTATCTTGATTCCTGGTGCTGTCCATTGTATAGGCACAGTAATGCATACAGAATCTAAATAGCTGTGTTTTAGTGTGAAATCCTGGGGAAATGTATCCATCTGGTGTATGAATAATTTAGGTGGCTCAAGTTGGTTCCTGTTGCTGTTGTGTTTGCACTAAGCTTTCTCTCAGCTCAGCACCCCCACCACCATCCACCCTCCCTCCCTTGACATCACTCCTGAGGCTTGTTTGTGATGCTTAAAGGGAAGTTAGGCCACATGAGGAATCATGGGGAGGAGAGACTCCCGATCTCTCTCTGCTGTGCTTTCTGTCGCCATTCTTTCTTTCTTAAATCTACACAAACCTCAGTTTAACACCCACTGACAAAAAAGTCCATCACACACCTACACACACACACACACACACACACACACACACACACGCACGCATGGTAGATGGAGAGAAACTGTCGATCCGCTCTAAACATAC
>OMLM01005140.1:340461-354884 GCA_900302695.1 Helostoma temminkii
AGTGCACCTTGCACACCTTTGAAGTTTGGAAGGCTTGCAATTTAATTTAAAAAAAAATAAATTTTTTTTTAAATCTGATCACTGTAGTGCACTGATCATTATTAATAAGACTGGGTGTGACTGATAATAGATTTTTACATGACATGCATTACATAACACATAATAGAGAAGCACACACAGTAGGGTAGACCATCTCTGGTGTGGCCAATACGTACATTGCTGTATTGAGGCCATGTGTAATTAACCGCATTTTTTGGAAAGTTCATGTTGCCATACCCAGGCCTGAATAATGCCAGACCTGTTGAATCAAGAAATCACTTAAATAGAAGCTGTCTGACAAAGAGAAGCATGCTAAAAGATCTCAAAAAAGCACATTATCATGCTCATCTGAAGAAATTCAAGAACAGATGAGAAACAAAGTAATTGACATGCATCAGTTTGGGTTCCAAAGCAATTTCAAAGGCTTTGGGACTCCAGTGAACCACAGTGAGAGTCATTATCCACAAATGGAGAAAACTTGGAACAGTGGTGAACCTTTCCAGGAGTGGCTGACCAGAATTACTCCAAGAGCACAACAACTCATCCAGGAGGTCATGAAAAAACCCAGAAGAACATCTATAGAACTACAGGCCTCACTTGCCTCAGTTAAAGTCAGTGTTCATGATTCAGCATTCTGAAAGAGACTGGGCAAAAATGGCATCCATAGGAGAGTTTCAAGGCTAATGCCAGTGCTCACCAAAAAAATAAAAATAAAAAAAACAAAACACAAAGGCGCGCCTCATATTTGTAAAAAAAAAAAACAGCTTTCTTATACCCAAGATGTTTGGACAAATATTCTGTGGACTGATGAGACAAATATTCAAATTTTTGGAGGGTGTGCAACTCGTTATATCTGGCATAAAACTAATACAGAATTTCATGAAAAGATCATGTCAACAGTCAAACATTCTTCTGGACATTTGATGAAATTAATATTAATTAAAATTATAAACAATAAAAAATAAATTTCACAACTGCTCATAAATGGAAAAATGTAAACTAATGGAGCTATTAGCCAGTGGCACATGAAAATAACTTGTAATTCTTTGCTCACTACTATTGAGGGTAGTAACTGGAGATGAATCCAAGCCTGAAGCGGAGGATGCCAGGACACTGGCAGACATCTTCAGGTGAGGTAGAAGGTGAGGTGTACTGCCTGTCTACTATTGTAAACTGTAAAACCTTGTAGCGTTGCCAAAGTTTTGAATTGAAATCCATATGTGAGTTTATGCACTCAGCCACCGCCATGTTTATTGTGCTCAACTGTGGTGTGCATACAATAGTACACATCTGCAGCACATGTTAACATAAAGTAGATCTAATTTAGGAGGATTCACATATCAAAATAAATGCAGAAACATATAATAATGACATATATCAGATTGTATCAGCATAGACATGTAATAAGCGATGAATTTCTGTTTCTTTACAAAATTGCCTCTGTTCACTGCTGCTCTGCCATGCACTTGCATTGTGCCTGTGAATGTTTATGTATCAATACATATTGCTTAATCTTCCCATCCCTACACACAGTTATATGCCAAATGTGCACATATACCTACAGAAACCATGTTCTCACAAAAGCATGCAGGCAGTGTTTGCGGACTCACATAACACACTAACATGCAAATACACTAATATGCTAGGCCAGCTATACCTGCCTTGCATTGATTAATTTATTGTAAAAATGCAAATATGCTCAGGTTGAGTTGTGTCCTCTGGTGTAATCCAGTCCCTGTCTTTAAGGGAACCAGTCAGGATGAGGGAGGTAGCACTGAGAGAAGGAGGAGGGAAAAGCAGAGCGAGAGAGAGAGACAGAGGGAAGGAGGGAGGAGGGGGAAGTGACAGGCCCTTGGAATCTCAACCTCTCTCTCCTGGCGCCCGCACTAATCAACCCCTGTAATTTATGCAGAAAATATGATTTATATTTAATTTCACTACACTTGCATTGTTAATTTGAGATGTAATTAACGCGTCGCCACGGCAACTAATTTCTCAATGCTGTAAATTATCACCGCCTTTTCATCAAAATTCAGTTACTTTGGCTCCTGTGTGCAGTGTTGTGATGCAATTAGGTTACCAGGGCAACCCCAAAGTGTTAATTTTCTTTTGTTATATTGCACTGAGGCAGAAGTTTTAATACCACAAGTCATTTTCACTTTTTTTGTTGAACAAAACACTTGGATTTTATTTCTTACTTGAGCAAGAAAAATGGAGCAGGGTGTTAAACTGTGCCTGTGGAACATGCTGCTCATGAACATGCGTCTACATTGGGCTGTGCTACTCTTCCTAACACTTTTGATACATTTTGAAGTTAACTGATTTATAGCTGCGAATTTTTCTGCTTTTGCAAGTAAAGGTGTTTAAAAGTTGTACTTTGGGAAAAGGGTATATTTGTCAAAGGCAATCATGTGTTCATTGTTTCAGTTTAAAAGACTCAGACTTTCTCTATCATTCAGGCTCATTTTCTCTCTCGCGTTTTCTGTCATTATGACATACAAACATGCTCACACACACCACAGCCCATTTTCAGCTCCTTTTATTCCCCCAACAGTGACTGTGAAATGACTCAATATTTTAATCAACTGTATCTAATTTGCACTCCAGCAGAAGATAGGGCCACATGTGTGTTGTTGTTGCCCTGGCTGGCAGTGAGTATGCCCACTGGATGGCTCTGAGCCGCCCTGAATTGCCACGCTTGCCAGTCTCTGTGGCCCACTCAGAGTGTCCGTCTCCAACCCCCCTCTTCCTTAGCTAGTCTTCTGTGGAAATATCAGGTCATTGGCTGCTAAGCTGTGGTTAACTGCAAAGGTAATTAAATTTGTAAGCAGGCTTTTTGAATCTTTTTAGCCTCTTTGGTAATACCGGCAGGGATTACTGCGTTTTTGAAGCACGGCTCTGTTTTGACGCCCTGGCAGGAAGGAGCCAAGTCCCAGTGACCAGACAGTGTTCACAACAGCCACAACTGTCTGATAGATCAGAACTAGTCAAAAAAGAAATGTATTTATTATTTATGTCACTAAACATGAGGTCAGTATAATCATTTTACTTTTACAGATGCTACCAGGATAATAATTTTTATTACTTATAATACACAAGAAAAAACTAAGAAAGTAAAGTGAAAAATTTTTCATATCAGGATAATGTCCCTGTGTGACGTTAAATAACAGTTTGACATTATTAGCAAAGACAGCATAATAAGAGCATTCAGCGTAAGCTCTCTGTAGCTCTCTGTAGAGGAGGAATCATGTTGGGAGCACCAGCAGAGGCACTCCCTAAAAAAACCTTTTTCATGTCTCATTTAATTAAAAAACAACATATTTCTGATATCATTTTACCTGTTTTAGGCATTAAGCAAAAATGCAAAAGAGGAATTTGTTCCTGCGTGGCTTACATGATGGCAGCTATTAGATTTTAACTGAAACCTCCAGTGCTTTGATCCCTCCCTGTCTGATCTTTTAACTATAGATTAACTCCACCTCAGAGTTTTAAACAAGCTTGCACTTGCCTTAATCATCACAACTATGGTAAATACCAAGCTTTATGTAGAAACTAAAATCCATAATGCATTTCATCATCCCCTGAACAGTAATGTGTAACATTTACGTTTTGATTATATAGACGCTGATTCTTTACCAGCACGTACGTATAATTTTGAAACAAAGTCATTTGTCCACTAATGGAAAACCTTGTCTAAATAACAATTAAAACAACTTCTAATTAGAAGTCACAGTAGGGCTGAACTGCCTACTCAAAAGCACTGTGATAGGGCATCTAACCTGTCTGGTATTTCTGGCAATCTTGCTTGATTAGTCTTGCTTGACATAGTCAAATATTCTTGCCACTGTCCTGGCAGATGCAAAGTGTGAGTGTGAGGAAAGGTCATCAAGGAAGTTTTTATTTTCCTCACTCCCTAAAAACACCAAGTTGATTAGACTTGTTTATTTATTCAGGTCCAAAAGAGTATTTGCTTTTGTCGCATTTATTCCCATTTTGCCAGCACAAGGGCCCTGGAAGACGAGTTACCAAGGAACACAAAATTTTAATTAGTGTATTTTAATCATTCAGGCTTTTCAAGCTAATCCACAGACCCCTGAGAATTCCCAAGATGCAGCTCTGTGCTGCTTTACCATTTATTGTTGAGTCTATTATAATTACTGTTAGCAGGTGGGGGCAGGGAGATGTTTATTATGTTTTTCCATCTTTATTATAATTACTAGAAAAAATGAAAGGATGCTGTTTCATTAAGTTTAGAGATGATGCCATTTTCCCCCTGTTTTCCCCCCAATCTCCTTCCTGCTTTTGTTCCATAATGCTATTGTACTGGCTTTCATTCCAGGGCTTTCATACGTTGCACAGCTTTATGAGAAAAAAACAACAAAAAGAAACAGATCTCTTATTAAGAACAGAAGAGTGGAAAGATGGTCTTAAAGAACTTAATTTCTGAGACAGTTTTACTCGCTCTCTTTTTTTCAAAGCCTAAAAGTACTCTGAGAATGAAGTTGACGCATCCTCTGAAACACAGTTGTTTAATAGAGTTGGAATGGGATCAGAACACAAATGCAGAAAGTAGAATACTGTATGTTTGCCTCTCTTGAACACTCGTCAGTAATGAAAGATAAGAGGACTGCAGTAAATCTTTAAGCCCCATGCTTTTGGTGCTCTGCAGGGATTTTAGCATCTTCCAGAAATATTTTATGTTTGTCTGTTAGCTTAAATGCTATTTTGCCACTCCCTTTTCCTCTCGAGTCCCAAATGTGTGGCACTTGTGTATGTATAATTATTATTAGGCAGCTAAAGTTTTTTTTTTTTTTTGTTCTTGATTAGATTTCTTTATGTATGCCTATTTCTATAACAAAGAAAAGGATGCCAGTAGTTTCTGTGGATGCCATATGGGTTGACTAGTTGATCAGAGATTGTAGTATGGTTATGTTGGAGTCAACTACTTCACATAAAACTTAACGCTTGCCATCATTTCAATGTCTGTCAAGGGCACCGTTTTGGCAATGGATCTAATCAATTTTCTTAAGTGAGCAGATCTGAAGCTGTCGCTTGGCTAGAAAGCAGTTTACTCAAGAACTTTATTTCAGAATGATGTCATTAGACTTCCAGTTCTGTGAGTCGTGTTCATAAATACTTGATGGATAAAATTCCTCTGAAAACAGAATTTGCATTTTACTGTTAACGGTATAACCAAATGTGCATAATGTGCATAATACATATCACAAAGTTCACTCCACACATGCCCTTGCAAATTCTCATTATTGTTACAGTATGTAGTCCAGAAGAGGCAAACGGCCAGATTCCCTTGAGATAAAAACTTCAGCTTGCGTTTGTAAAGAAGTGGGTGACTGTGTTTGCATGCACAGTGTTGCATTTTATGGTTCATTGTTTGTGTTAGATCTGATGACTTAAATAGGAGGAATCACACCTGTTGCACCTGCTACAGTAAAACAAAATGTTTATTTGACATCTTAAACGTTCCATGAGAACGTTCTCTGGGATCCAGCTTGTTGAGCCAGTTCTTTGTATTCACAACAAATACCTGAAAAACAGTAATATATGATATATAGTATCTGATATGTGATATGATATGAAGCAATCTAACGTTAAAGGCTTACCACTATTAGTATCCAATGTGTGCTGGTGTTTGACTGGGTATTTAAACCATGACCACTTGGTTGCTATTAATATTGAAACTGAATATTTTTATTTTCCTTCACTGAGGAGCTGTGACAGTGCAGTTCTAAAAACAACAGTTTGTCTGCTAGAAAATGTGCAATGACACAAATGCAGCTTTATTTTTTAATAACCAGCTCTTAGCAGTATATTTTTGGAACATTTTACATGGTTTTTGAAAATGTATTTAGCATTTTACAGATAATCCTTTTCCAGTGATAGTGAATGGAAAAAATCCTTGTGTGCATGGCGCACCATTTGAACTTGACAGATTTGAATTATGTCTACATTAAACCAGCTAAATCTGTGTTTTTCTGTTCATTTTGGCTCAGTGCAGACTCTAGTTTGGTCATTATAAACAATGCCTTGGGCATGAGGGTATTGTATGTTTCGTTGGTGTCCTTCATGGAGAGTTTGGGGAATGACCATACAATATATATATATACACATTTAATGCAGGCGCAGTTAGGTCCAGGAGGATTTGGCTGATTGCAGAGTTTGTACACTTTTATCTTTATACACCACCATAGTGCATCAAGATGTTATTGAAGTGTAGACTTTCAGCTTTATTTTAGGAGGTTTCACAAAAATAAATAAATTTACCATTTAGTAATTATAACCATTTTCAACACAGTTCCTCAATTTTCAGAGGCTCAAAAGTATTTGGACAATTGACTGACAAGAAGTTAGCTGACCAGGTGTGGCCCTCGATCATTACTTTAATACAAATGAAAGAACAACATGCTGATATATGACTCCAACTTTATTACTGTGTTTTATGGTTGGGTTCAGCACTAGGTTAGAGCCAGGGAAAGTTTGTGGGCTGGGTATTAGCAAAAAAGATCACTTCACACAAAATGACTACATAAAAATTTAAACAGAAATGTGATTATTATTTTTCATGCCTAAACCTAACCTCACGCAGGACTCGATTGGCGGTCTGCACATTGCCAGCCATGCACATTATACACCCGCTATCCTCCCTAACCGACTGAATTCCTGGTATTTACTGTGACGTTTCATTAATAAAATTCATTGCCTGACAACATAATGATTAAGTTTGCTGCAAAAACGTAATCAATGCAGTTTAGTTGGATAGAAACTTCATTTTTAGGTGGCAGGTCTGTGTCTCAAACTATCTGCACATTCAAAGAATGAGTGTGCTTACTCATGCTACATCTGACAAGTTGCTTATGTGTATAGTCAACAGCTCCTATAACTCTTGGAAAACCAGTAATAGCATAAAAGCAGCATTTGGCCTCATTCAGTACATCCTGAGTGCACGGAAACACGTGTAAACCTATTCTGGGAGATTACAGCAGTTACAGTACAATGGTATGACACAGATGCAACAACATGCATTTCCTTGTGCTGCAGACGCATAGGTTTTGGCATTACCTGGCTCCTTCATGTGACTGGCTCCAAATTAGCCCATAGCTTACACAACCAACCAACCAAACTTGGATCTCTGGAAAATGATATAATTTTATTCCAAATATTAACACATATTAACAAATGTAAACACATTTTTGAATTCTTTCATTTCTCCTATGCTCATTGTATGAATGACATCAGCCATATGTGTGCAAACCAATTGCAAATGTCCTTAATACAGACACAATCACTGCAACCACAATCACTTTTAGTTTGCTGCTTGCTAAATCACAATGCGTGCGATCAGGGTATGTATTTGCATTTTCTGCTACCTGTATTTTGTGCCCTTGAGCAATTTGTTTCTACTTATGTGCTATATTGTTCATTTCAAAGATGCAGTCATCAGTGCAAACTAGTAAATCCCTTAGTTTTTGTAGACACAAACCTGAAGTAACTCAAGCCTATAGCGTGTGTATGGGGAGAACGGAGATATTATATTGTTACACAAACAGGTGTTGTAGTACTGTTCTCTGTTTGTTCAGCATTGAAGCCATAACTAAAAACTTGTGGTGAAATTCATATGCTTGCTCTAACTGATGCATGAATTGGAACTGGAAATAGTATACATTTCCCTGTTCATTTATTTTCTGCAGCTGACTTAGTTGTCATTTGTCCATGCATGCTTATACATTATGTTTTAATGTGGACAGAGGTAAACACAGAAATGCCTGGTGTTGTTTATAATGTAGACATAGTTTTAGAAAGAGCCCAGATACGCTACAGGAGAAAGTTGAAATGGTTCAGCTTATGCACAATTTTTCATGTCATGGTAGCATCAGAAACCATAGTAGAAACCTATTTACTACTTGGCAGAAAGTTACTTAGACAGAAAAATGGTCAGTCTGTCTATCTGTCAAATGTGGATACAATAGACCTCAAAGAACTGTCCAGCCAGAGTATGTAAATGCTTAACACATCAGCCATCTGCTTTGGATCTATATATCTGAATGCCTTGTTACCATTATCATGGATCGATCCTGCCCTTTCGGCATTCACATTCAACTTTAGCATGCATTTTAAAAAGTTCCATTTCAGAATAGATTTGCATTTATGATTTTAGTCAAGATAAGATTGTGGTGACAAGCAGTTTTCAGCTTCATACTGTAGTTTAAAAAGTTGCTTTGACCTTTACTCCCTTTAGATCTGCCCCCTAGACTTAAAAACTGCTTTATTTCAATTAATTTCTTTAATTCTTTATTTTGACTGTGTATTTAGCTCCACATTACTGCTCTGTTCTGGGGTGGTTTGGGGGGCATAACATGGAGGGGGAAAGCATTGCTCTCAAGTGGATATTTTTCATGTTTTCATGAAAAATTCCACATCTTCTCATGAGATGGCTTTCAGGAAAAAAAAGAGATATGTTTCAGGATGGGTCCACAGAAAAAATAATTAATAGACCTTTGACGTGTGAAAGGCCATCCTAATGCAATTATAGAGTCTTTGTGAAGTGTCAGTATTTTGGAATTATAAAGTCACTCTGGATTGGCAGCAGTAATTATGGTGGGTGAAAGAGACATTCTCTCATACCTTTGCTGATAAAGCCCAATATTTCTACTTTGTTTAAGGCTTCTCTAGTTCTATATGCATGCTTTTGTAGTTTTGAATGATTACAATGTAAGTGATGTGTTTTTTAGGCAAAAATGTGTAGAATTTAGCATAATAAAGAGACTCTTAACTCCTCATTGTGAAATGGAAAACACTGTCACACATATCATACAGTTTTACATAATTCAGAACTTTTCTGTTCTACATGTGAACATTTTATCTCTTTTTGTGCAATGAAATATTGTATGAAATTTATAGATGATGCTCTGTTGCTCTATATGCTCTATTAGTTGTAGGTGCAAGCAATAGTGCTGCACATTTAATATTATTACAAATGCAGTTTTGAGTCATATGTATCTCTATGCAGTCTCATTTTCCGATTGCTGCTTTACTTGCAAGATAATCCATACAAAGCACTTAAAAGGAACACATAAATGCAGGTCCTCACAATTACAGCGACATGCTATATATGAAAAGCCTTTGTAACCCCAAAGGAATCTGTGTGAAGTCTGATAAATTTCTGCCAAGTTCAACATCACTTGAGTCAACTTTAGATGGGCTGAAAACCAAGAGTTTGAAAATTAAAAAAATCTGGCAGCATCAGTGCACACTCTTAGTAAACCCCTTCGTTTTTGTGGACATGTTGTTTACAATGTAGACATAGTCTCAGAAAGAGACCAGGTACACTCTGTTCTCCCTACGAGAAAACCATGAGTTTGAAAATGAAGAAATGTGGCAGCATGAAGATAGTCCCCTCCTCATTTCCTCCACTGCTAGAAAAGCAACTCGTTGTCAGACTGAAGTGTTCATTGAGTTGCATTGTGGGTTATGTTCGTGCCAGGTTTTGTTCGAAAAAAGATTATATGTTATAAAATCATAAACCCAAATTTCTTTATTATTTTATTGTAATTTTTATTGTATTATTTACTGTCCATTCTGAGAGACATGCTAAATAGAGCTTTTAAGTTGTAGCATTTATAATGCGGGTAGAAACAGTAACAAACTAAAAGTTTGACACAGGGTCTGATGATTTAATCTATTGGAAAAGTAGCCAGTGAGCATAGAAAAAAATCACAATGAAATGGTGGAATCTGGTTGTCTTGGAGGCCATGATAAGGTTTCACACTTCTTACCGAGGTTTAAAGAGTCTTAACTAAGTATTAAAACAATAGCAGAATACGAATGCTGTATCTGTGGTACAGTTTTTATTGGACTTCTCAGTAGCATGGCCTTGATAAGCTTTGGGGAATAATAATGAGTGCATCTGTTCCTCACACACAGACAGCCAGGTGATGTTTAGGTTTTGTATAATAGTAGGGCAAGTGATTCCATTAGCATCCATGATGGGTCTCCTGGGGTTGTTGAGGACAGAAAACCTGTATATTGGTTCTGCCTTTTCCCTCTTTTTAATGAGATTGATGACTGTTTCACTGTGATGCAATACAGAGGCTCTTCTCCAATTTTCATTCAAAGGTCCATGTGTTTAGTTTGAGTGAGTCAGACTAACCAGGCCTGATAAGAGTGGCATTAAACCATCAGATTTCTCTCCTCACGCTGAACCCACGTCCACATCGGACAAATTACTGCTCAATTTGGCAGCAATCATGCTCTTAACATGAAGCTGGTTTGGAGAGGAGCTTTTCTAATTATGGGCAATCTGTAAAAGATTGTTGTTGTGATTACAGCGCAGACATATGCCCCACTGCACAGTACATACAGACTAGTCACTAAGTCCAAAAGAAATACTGGTTAATGTCTTATCTGTGATGGTTTACTGTAAATATCAGTCTCATGTTATTACTCACCATGAAAGAAACAATAGAAAATGTTTTGCTTTGCATGTTTTATTCCTTTGGCCCAATAACAGTCAAAGTTGTATGCTGTCTATCTGTTAATGGATCAGAAATAAACTGTAGACAAAAAAGGAATATATAAAAAGGAATATTTACTTTACTGTACAGAGGCCTATGGTACCATCTTCCAATGGCATGCTACTGTACATCCAAATGTATACATAACAATATGTCTTTTTTAGCACACCCCAACTGAGTGGTACAGGTGGCTCAATCAAGTTGAGTTATGTTAAGCACATTCAAAAAAATAAAAAATACAGAGACTCATGATGTGTTTTCCAAATGGTTGAGCAGAATACTAAAGGGTTAAAGAAAATGCCAGTAGAGCTAGTAATCAACAATTATTTTTTGTTTACTAAAATGCTACATATACAGAATTGAAGAATCTTTACCTATATTAAATATTAACATATTTCCTTTTAGTATATCTAGAAGAACATAAAGACAAGTTCAAGAAATCCAAATTATAATTGCAAATTACACATATAGTACATAGTACAATATGGACATCCAGTCTGATCCATCTAGCTCTATATATGGCCGTATGTGTGTCTCTTTTCATGTTTGTATTTGTGTATCTGTTCATATGGAAGTGTGCCGTTACTGTATCAGTTTAGCCTGATCCAGAGAAGTTGAGTGAGCCACCACTACAGCTTTCAAAAAAGAATTTGGCTCCAATTCATCTTAGAAAAACTCCTCATCCACCCAAACCGCCACACGTGCCCTTTTCCTGTCTCTGTTTATTACACAGCCATGAAGGCTTCCTCTCCAGTGGAATACCATATGTTTCTACTTTAGCCCAATTTCTTTTTCTCATCATTCATTTGCCAAGCCAAAAGCATTGAGAAAGCTTTGCTTCTGCCATTCTTTTTATTTTTTTCCTGCTTGACATGTCTCAGAATATTTCAAATCGCTGAGGTTTTAAATTAATTTACAGCCACAACAAAAGAGCTCAGCATTTTAATAGCATTGTAAGTAATTTTAAGTTAATTCAGTAACCTTTGAAATAGAGTTCAGGCAGCCACTAAATTGTGGTTGCTGTTGATGAACACAGAGGTCACACAAAGGGTTCCAGCTTATTCATCAAAGGGTTTGTGGGATATCATTTTGGAATTGCCATTTTTTATCAGATGGCACTTAAAATGTGTGACTGATACACTCTGGATAAATTAAAAAACAATTACTAATTTGGTTTAGATTGTTTTTCTAGCTTTAATGTCTTCTTACTCACACATACCATTTCTGAGCAGCAAGCTTTGTGTTTGTGTTTAGAATTACACATGGAAAGGGAAATGTGCCTTTCTAGAATATTTCAGAGCTGCATTGTTGCGATGTTGTAATGTGCATGGTAGGAGTTGCAAATTAAATTGTGAATCAAACAACAGCTACACTAAATAAAACATGATTTCTCTTGCATGTGATATATTATTTTGATTCTATATGAAGAACTTATGCAGACAGTTGAAAATTATACATAGGAACACAGCTTATAATTCTTAAGTAAAACATTATTCAAACCTTGTTTATCAACACCTGCTCCCTCAACACCCAGCAGTTTACTTTATAGACAATGTTTCTGTACTTTTTCACAGATTCCACCCATTTCACAATTAACAACATAAGTGGTTTCCTTCATAATGTATTCAGAAATATGAGAGTATGGCTATGGTGTCACCTCCTTTTTAGTAGGAATTTCTCCCCCACATTAAATGTAAGCTGTTATAGGGCCCAAAGGAGCCCAGTAGTCTATTTTCCAATGATGTTGTCAGCCATGTGGCTTACACCCCTGAGAGGTGAAGGTAATCAGCCTTTTCATTTCCAGAGGAGTGGCAATGTCGAGGTCCTGGCTGACTCTATGTTTTCCTCATCTGTCCTCACAGTGTATGAGCAAACCTTATCCCTGCTTAAATCCTTTATTCCTATGTGGACCTGTCTTTTATAGTGCTGTATGATATAAAGATGTATGATTTTCCTTTAAATGCTTTTTGAAACAAGTGTGTACTCTAGGATTATCACTGCTCAGAGACAATATGTTGGGCTACAGTATCATCTTTAGTTCTCCCAAGATTAATGACATTGATGTTTCTCATTTAATAAATGTTTGTGTTCTGCTTTTAGATTATGATCTTGAACCAAATCCGACAATATAGTAAATTCATTTTGAGTCTATGGGTGACAGGGGCATTAAAAAAAGTTTTTTACAGTTCAGTTTTTAGTGTCATCATAACCTGGGGTGTTTGTTAAGATTTGTGTCAAAAACGTGTGTATTAAATGTCGGCATTCAGTTGTAAAATTCAGCTTCATATCTACCAAGTTATTGAAGAATGGAAGCGCTAATTCCTTATTTTAGATAATGCATATAAGTATGTTGTTCTTGTGAATAAACAGGAATCAGCACCTTGGAATAAGATCAAAACCCAATTTGAGAAAAAGATCAAAACCCTAAATTTCTTTATTAAAGTACAAATTTCCATTAAGGCTTTGAAATCACTTTTCTTCTGAGAGCACATCTATGTCTGCATTTCTTTTGTGTAGGTGTTGAAACAATTGCTCTCTTCGGTGCACCTCCCTAAAATAGCAGACGTACAGGGCTTGTAAGAAAATTAGTCAATTTAATTTCCTTGAGTAATGAAAATGTCATGCACCATTTAATAAAACTGCAAGAAAAAAGTCTGCGTTTCACACGTTGGAGATAGCTAGGCCCCCACGGATTTAAAAGTTTGACAGTTGCTCCTTTTGATGTTTTCTCTGAGTTTTGTTTCTTTCTTTCTTGATGTGATTCCAAATTAATCTCAACAGCTTGGATGTAAATATGAAAATGAGACTTGTTTGGTCTCCCCCGACAACCCAGAGCACTGCTGGCTGAGGTAACCGATATCTCATTCCCCTTTAAACTGCAAATTATTTTACGTTTATGAGTTTGTCTCATCTTCAAGGTCAAAAATGTAATTTTTGCTCTTTCAAAGGGTTATAACCTTAAAAGAGAACCTCCATCCTTGCTGATTAATGAGAGACTCCTGCATTTGATGTTTCAACGGTGACATTTTAAACTTTAAATATTTTATATGCATACCTATGAAAAAAAATGAAGATATGCATTCATGTGGAATAAACGGTATTGCAGAGAAGAAAGGCTGGGCTGGGTATCATTTTAATAGAACAGTTAGAGTGCAATGGTTTTTCTTGGTGATTTTTATTTGAGGTTTTTATGTGTGCGCAAGCTGATTTAAAGGCACACTAAATCATTGGGGATGGGGAGTAGTGGATTATGCATTTAATCAAGGAGTAGGCCTTGGAGAGTGGCTGGCCGAGTCACCAGAGCATCAGTGAGGGGTTGGCTCTAACATGGGACCTACCCTTTTTGTTCCTTACCATAATGGGCCATTTTCATATCATTTGTACGAAAAAATGATGAGCCTGAGCTGTGTTCCAGCTGTGTTCTCACTGATCAATGGCATAGTGTGACTGTAGAATATCTCTGTCTTTAAGGTCACTTGGACTTGATCTGCCTGAATGAGCTCTAACATGTTTTTGCTTTTAGCACAACATATTATTGTTTTTGATTTATTGTGGTTGATTTATCGTCCACCTTGTGCAGTCATTTACTTCGGTAAAAGTCTGTATTCACAGCTACTGTGATGAGTTGCATCTCTGAAGGACACGATATATCCTGAAATGAGCAGGACTACAATGGCTGTTTGCATAGACATAAGTGTTTGCACGTGTGTGTGTATATTTACCTTCAAAGTTCAATGTTTCTACAGTTTTAAATCGTGGTTGATTTCATTTGGCTTGTTTTCACAATGATAAACAAAATTACGCTTTTTCATGTTAAAGTATAAGCAGACATCTACAAAGTAATCTAAAGGTTTT